>JAYECN010230134.1:0-25557 GCA_035222435.1 Microcambeva ribeirae | reverse complement strand
CAGAGGCGGCGGGACCGCGGGGTCAGCGCGGGGCGCAGCAGCGCAGCGGGCGCCAGGCTGCGGCCGCCGCCGCCTCTCATGCCTTCGCGGCAACAAAGAAGGCGCTGAGCGGCTGGTGAAGGCGCCGGGCCTCGGCTGTGCCGGCGCGGAGGGTGCCGCGAGACCATGGCGAGGAAGGGAGACGCCTCCACGTTGCCCTTCGGTAAGCGCCGCGCCAGCGGAGGGAGGCACCGGCGCCCCTGCCCTCCCCTGGCCTGGTTGTTCCGCGGATGCGGGCGGCGCGCCGCTGCCGGGGTTTGCTCCCCGCGGGGGATGCCGGGGGCGGGTAGTGCCCCCGGGCACGCGCGGCCGCTCGCTCGCCGCCCGAGGCAGCGCGGGGAGCACTCGGGTGCGGGGAGGGCTCCGCTGCCCGCAGCCATGGGGGCAGACAGCGCCGGCGCCTCCGCCGCCCCCCCGCCGCGGGCAGGTGCGTTACCCGCGCTTCGTCCGCGCCTTTCCGGGGGGGAGAGGGCTGCAGAGGAGGCCGGCGGGCGGCAGGTGGGGGTCTGTGGGGAGGGCCGCCCGTTGGGGCGCGCAGCTGTTGGGGCGCCGCGAGTCTTGCAGCGCTGACCGTTGGGGTGCGCAGGGGCGATGAGGCGCGAGGCCGTTGGCTCGCGGGGCCGTTGCGTCGCGCGGGACGCCGGCCTTTCGAGCGCAGGTTCGTGCGGCGCCGGCCGTTTGGTCGCGCGGGGCCGTTGGTGGCGTGGGCCTCGAGCTGGCCCGGCGAGGCCGGTGCCCGCGGGGTGCTCTTAGGCGGGCAGTTCTGCCTGGGTGCCGGGCAGAACGCTGCCTGCCTCTGATGGCTCCCCCTTAGCCCTTCGTTTGTGGCCAGAGAGACCCGTTAGCGGGGTTTCTTACTCTGTTTGAGGGTGTCACTGCAAAACTGACTGCGGTTTTCCAAATAGGCATGAGATTTTCATGGACAAAAAAAAAATCTCCCTTAGAAACAAGGCTTCTTTTTTTGTGTGCATCCTGAAAGGCCGTGTGTAATTGGCCGAGTTGTAAAAGTGAGCGACAGTGGCTTGATAAAACTGTCTCTGCTGTGATATCCTGGGCACGTTGTGTAACAAAACTCACTTTTATCATTCACCTCTGCTGTGATGGAAAACTTGATCTGTCTAAAGGAAAGTTGATGATTGTGCTACCGACACTTAGGACAAAGCTAGGTTTTCATTTGTGAAAGTATGGAGCACGCAGAACAGAACTTGATCCTTCTGTACAGTATATCCTGTTGTACTGGTCAAATGGTTTTGAAGCTAACCTCAGTGGGATGAAGGCCATAGGTATTCAGCACTGAGCACAGAAAGGTAGGCACTCTCAACAGTAGGAATATGTATTTAGTAAAGGAAAACATCTCTGTAATAGAGTTCAATAAGTGCTACATACTCTTCCTCACTTGCAGAAGCACTGTGGTATGAAAATCATGGGAAAATACTGAGTGTTGTATTGTCATAATACAATGGAGATTTACCTTTATTTTTCAGAACATGCCCCTAAGAAAAAAAGGGTGATCCTTTAGTTAGTAGTTTTTAGATTTAAGGGAAGAGGATGTTTCCATATGTCAACTTGTAGTTCTGAAGAATTACACTGACTGTATGTTTCTGACTTTCTTTTCTTTCTTTTTTTTGCATAGGTTGACTTTTGTTGCTGTAATAGTCATTCCCATTACTTTTTTTTTTTTTTAATCTTTGCCAGTACCTTGCTATTAGCCTGTAGGTATATTCCACAGAGGTGTGGGTATCTTCCCTTCGGAACCTCAAGGATTCTTCAGAGTTTCAGAATTTATAAATGACAAAACAAAATTCTCAATAATTTTATTCTGTCAACCTGTGGTATCAATTTGATTCTTTAAGAGAGATATCCCAAGTCAAACCCATGGCTGACAGGTGATGTTAAGCTTGGCTGCCTTGGATTTCTCGTTGTCTCTCCTATGAAACTGTTGGCCATTAGATTTGGACTGGCTGCTGGAAGCCTGTGATGCAGGGTAGTGTGGCTGACTGCTGGTGCGAATGTAGAGCTAGGTAACATGCTCTGAGCTAGGCACAGGCATTCGGAGGCCTGGGCCTCCCGAGCTCTCTCGCAGCTGCATTGCTTCTCTGCATGAATGGGTGAGAGGGTTCATAAGCTCCTTGAAAACAAGCTTCTTAGCAGCTCTGTAAATCCAGGCCATTTGGCTCAGTCTCTGTTAGGAAGCCATGAGCTATCCTAATGGATAGCTGTGCTAATATCCTAATTTCTTATAAGGAAATGCAGTGGTGTTTTTTGTTTCTTTTTGTTTCTCTGTTTTGCTTTGCTTTTCTCCATTGAAAATGAATTAAATACAAGGGATTTCCTAAGAACAATCAAGAACAGTGATACTGACTTTATCATGGCCAGCAGAGAATTTCTCACTGCGGGGAGGAAAAAAAAATGTTCTTTCAGCCACTGACATTCAGAGGAAGAATCCTAAAGTGAAGTTACTTTTTCTTTATTTTAGATCTGCCCAACAGGAAGACCACCACTGAAGTAAAGAATTCAAATTACTTATTACTTGATTTTCTCATTATGGCTGATTTTTGATTTTTTTTTTTTAATCAAAGTAATATTTTCTTTCTTCTAACTGCAATATTAAGAGTTGTCATTTGACTATTGAAATCAATTACTTCTGACTTTATTGCAATAATCAGCCTTATAGCAGTGGCATGTATGTTTCTGCCATGAGTAATTTGTACAATTGGGAACTGTGGTTCAGCTGTTAGTTTACAAATCCCTGAAGTCTAGATGAAAGGTGACATCGGTTTTAAAGAAAACTTTTATCACTATTTTAATAAGCAGCATTACAGAGAGGAACTATATGAAAGACCAAATTTTATTACTTTCAACTCAAGTTTAACTAATTCACTTTTGTGTATCTGCAGATCTCCATCTTCTCTAGAAGAACTGCTTGGCTATGATTTCTTTTGCCAAGTGAATACAAATAGTCCTTCATACACATACACACATTCATATACATATACAATTCAATACATAATTGAGATTCCTCATTACTGCTGGGAGGTGGTTATGTCAGTATTGAAATAAATACTTATTTGATAACTGAATCACTGGTTTTGCACTTGCAGTTTGCTTCTCTGTTTCTGCCTGTAGTTGTCTTCAGACCTCAAGTCTGAGACGTCTGAAGACCTCAAGTCTTACGAAAACTGCCAGCAGACAGACCTACACCACTGTTTAAAAAGATGGGCCTGGATATGAGCTTGCTGACTCTTACAGGACTCCCTCAATCATTTCATGGCAACAGGTCAATGTATTTATTACTTTTTTTTTTTTTAATAAAAAATCTGTTGGTTTCATTCCCCAAATGAGGGAGGTTCTTGTGCTTCCCTTGGAATAGTTTTTCATAAACTAAGAAAGCTTACTAGTAAGATTTTTTATTTTTTGTAATTCAGACTATATTTTCAATTTATTAATTTCACCCTATTAGCCTTCTTAGCCACTGCTTGTAAATCCTCGTGTGTCTAAGTAATAGATTGCACCTTCTGAGACTGAAATTTCGTACCATTGAGACAATCAGTTTAAAGCTGAAATTTATTTCACTTAATGCAGCACTTTATTCAGATCTAAATACACTCAAGTATGTTAGAATTGTGTGAAACTCAGTTGATTTAAACCTTTCTTTCTCTGATACAAATTTGGTCCACTTCAGGAATTGTGGTATGCTCCTTGGGCACATCAGCTCAACCTAGATACAGAACAGATCAGTGTCTGAATTTGCTAACTTACTCATTTTAGATGGAAAAGGTCACTGTGGAATAAACTTAGAGTGGGGAGAAAAATGGGTCAGAATTTTTAAAGTAGCCATTTGTAGCATGTTTCCTATAGTTTAAAGTATTGTTGTAAATATGGCATTTTAAGTGAGAACCTCCTCTCTTAGCATGCTGCTTTATCTTTTGCTTGATTCTCTGGTGAAGTATCAATCCTGCATATGTTGACCATTCATTTCTTCTTGCTGTGGAAGTAAATTTAGGCATTTAAAATTCACTGCAAGTTCAAACTAGAGAGATACATGGATTTTGAGTTAATCCTTTTTTTCAAAGTGTCATTTCTATTAATAAGAATAGTTGGAAGATCATACAAACATATGAAAGATAACTAAGACAACATTTTTTATACTTAAGATAATCTTAAGACCTTTTAAAGTTTTTGTTGAATGTGTAAAATACTAGTCTTACAAACTGCAGTGCATTTCTTGTTCCTGAATAAATTCTCTGTGTTTACAGTGTAATAAGTACTCTGTTTCCAATTATAGCATCATAATTGTCCAACTGTAGCTGTCCCAGCTTCTCCGATTATAGCTTTCTGACTTGTCCAAATTGCACAACCAATTCCTTCTGAGTCTCTGAAGAATGAAATAACCTTTATAGGAAAAGATACCAGATCTAGAGGACTGAAGTATTTTGACGAGTATAAGACAACCTTCACAACCATGTTTCTAGTGTCCATAAAGCAGCTACTAGTGGAACTACACCTGTTTCCAACACATAAGCATCTGTATGCCACATATCTATTTGTAACAAGCAGCTATTGTCCCTGGTTCTTTAGATGACCAAAATTCTTATACAGTCTACCTAATTTCCCCAGGTGGTAATTACATGAAGGAGAAGGCAGTGTTTTGACTCTAAACTGTGACCAGATTCTGAAGAAAGTAGGTAATTAAACTGAATTTGATCCTCTGTTGCAAGTTTCCCCATTAGAAAATCAATTCCGTGAGCCCCAGAACTCAGGAAGTCTGGGTTCCCAAGCTCCTATCTTTTGATGGATAGACTTTGTTGTCAAAGAGTCTGGAAGCTCTGCTTTTCTGGAGACATTTATACAGCAATCTACTACCCCACCACCACCACCAAATCTTTGATTCGTTGCTGTCTAATACAGTATTTACTCAACCTTATTCTCCAGGCATCTACAGGATATTCTTTCTCTGTCTCCTACCTGTTTTTGTAAAATGTGCAATTATCTGTGAGGTACCCACTGTTTTGTCAGCTTTAATGGAAACTGATACTGGAATCTTAAGTTATTGGGGAGTATAAACAAAGTGCAGAAGGTTATATAAAACATTCTGTAGAGATATTGAAAAATAGGTTTAATAAACACAGTACTTAAAATGCTTGCAAAAGAGTGGCTTGTTGAAAAAAGTGAAAATACTGCAGTATATCCTGTGCAGTCAAAGTTGTATGGCAGTGTTAGGCCATTTACGTGGCTCCTGTTTTCCTCTTGACTCATAAATGTAAAATTAATGCCAAAGGGATTGATAAAAGATCATCACACTTGAACTGGATTTCTGATATATCAAAGAATGATGAATGTTTCTTCCCAGAACAGAACTGGGCTCTAAATTATCTGTCTAATGTAGAAATGTGTTTGTATATTTTAAGTGAATCTTTGTGCCATAGCTCCAGAAAAGTCAGTTTAGTGATAGGCAATAGGTATTACTTGAAGTAAGGAAGTTGGTTGTTCCATATTGAGTTTGTTTTCTTGGCATGTGCCTAAAACTATTGCATCATTCAGTGAGCAATTTGTACAGTATATAGAATAAATTAGAAATGCAGTGCAAATCTGTTTTGCTTTACCTTTTTGTCACTGTGGTATTGTAATAACTTTTATCCTATAAAAGTCAATAGAAAATTTCCCCCAAAACACTAGAAAGAGCAGGACTGATATTCCTAATTTTTTATTATGCAAGTTAAATTACAGTGTTAGAAAGAACTAAAGACATTCTATAGAACTGTGTGAAAGTAGACAGGAAGAATTGTAATATCTTTTAGAGAAGGTATAGTCTATTGCATAAATATGCATTTCCGGGTAGTTTAAATATACGTTTACATAATCTGTACTTTGTAGAGTTAAAATGTATGGTATTGACTGTAATATGATATAAGTATTCATCTAGATGGTGTTAAAGACATGTACTGTAGTTACTGGACAAGGCAACTATCTCTACTAAAGGGCATTTAAAAAAATGCCGAACGTTTACCCAACAGAATAGAGACTGTCTGAAATGCAGTGTGCACCTTATGTGTTTATTTTCTGTTACAGTAAAACCTCAGTTACAAAGGGAACTGGAACCTCTTGGAGTTTTATGCAAGTGTGGTACTTCTGGAGCCACTCTGCTGCGGTCAGTAACGTCTCCGTGGAATTCCTACATTGCACTGATCTTGGAAACAGTCCGAACATTCTCCTTGTTTGGGCTGTCCTGGAGACTTTTATGGGAGGACTTGAGATGATAAAAGTTAGGCATATGCTAAAGTTTGCAGAGCTTCTCAGAATTTACACCAGAGATGGTGAGGCAGATTTGATAATTATTTGGTTAAGTAGAGGTATGGGAAGGGACATTAAAGTAATGCCAGAGGTCCTCAGCAGATTTTTGGGAAAGATGTAAACAGTGGCTCAGATTAGTTTACAAACATCTCCCTTGAAGCTCTTTATTTTTGTTTAACATTTAAGATCAATCATGTGTGCTTTACCTACAAGAATAAAACTGCTAACTTTATTGTAAATAAAGTAATGCTTACTTACATAAGTAGCTGAGTCAAATTCAATACATCTTTTTAAAATTCGAAAATTTATCACATACCGTAAATGTCAATAAGTGAATAGACAGTAAGACCAGTAGGATTTCGTTTATACAAGTTTTTCATCTAGTAGTCTAATGTTACTTCTGTGTATTCCTTGGGTTATATTGGAGATATTTATTATTACAGTTTCTAGCCCGATTAAGATTCTATAGTGTGTGAAAGCATCCATGCTTTTATCTGTCTACCTTATGAGCTTGAGGATTGTATCTTCCCCCAGCTTACTGAGTTTAGCTGAGCCTTCCTTGAAGTAAGATACTGCTCAGCATGAAAGGACACAAGTGTCCTTTAAGTAAGGATGTGAATTTAACTTTTATGTGTAGTTATGCACAGTTCAATTGATTATTTATTGCTGAGTGGTATGACTGTTACTAAAAATTAGCCAAGATGAAAAAGTGTAAGGAACCAGGTTTCTTTATGACTGAACAAACTTCGTTATATCTTTTAACAAGCAAAGCGTTAATGCATTTTAGAGGGAAAATGAAATAATCTCTGCTAGTATACAATTTAATGAGATTGTAATGACAGTAACCTTTACCCATTCCTTTATCACATGGATTGGAGCTGTTGTTACATGACACACTTGAGAAGAGGATGGCTGTGCAGTGGAGTCGTCATGCAAGGGAAGATATAAAACTCAAACGTAGTGCTGTTAGCAGAATTCCCTATGTCATTAGAATGAGGTTTTATGCGTGTATATAGAATTTTTAAAGCCTTTAATTCCCCTACCCCGGGATCTGTAATCAGAAGATGAGACATGGCACAGAAATGTGAAGCATAACATGGTGAAGCATATTTAAGTTGGGGGATAAATGGTAGTTTTGTCAGGGTTGGGGAATCCTCCTGTTTAGGAATCTAGTGATGTTTCTCGGTAACCTTTCCTCACTTCCTTCTAGCTCTTTCAATAAGATTGTTAAACATTTAAAAAATATACCCTTTTTGGATTAATCAGCATTTTGTCTGTTTGCAACAGTACAGTTATTCTTACAGCTCAAGTTGCTAGAAAGAAACCTTATATCAACTGCACTGAAGCACTAATGGTAGTGTGAAAGTGAGACTTGGCACCTCTCTGATACCTGTTTGACATGTTTATGCTCTGATGTACTGGCAATTATATCTCCACATATTCCATCTCTTTATTCTTGCTTTCAAAACCAGGTATATGCAAAATAAAAACAGTAAAATGAAATTCAGGTTTGCCTATTTTTCTCTCCTCCATACAAACACAGTGTACTACTTACGTAGTTTCAGAAGGCTGGTAGAACTCTCAAGACAACAGAGTAGGCTAATTTGTTCAACAAACAAAGATAAATAAACAGTACCTGACAGGTTACTTACAAATAACTCTCTCACATTAAAAAAAAAAAAAATCTCTTTGAGAGATAAAACGTTGTACTACTTTCATTTCAGTGGTCCATTTTTTTTTACTTTCCCCATTCTTCCCCCCCCCCCCTTTTTTTTCAAAACCTACTCTTTTCCCCCTTGCCTCACCTCTCAGAAGCTCCATTTCATAGGGGTGCTATCTGAGGCACCCAATGTCTTGGTTTATTTTGGTTCTTGCAATTATAAGAAGTAGAGTTTTCCATCTGAAGACCTGGCTGCTTGGTCTCACAACTTCTCCAGCTACAACTGTAAAAACAAAAGGCATGTTTGTGTTTTAGTGGACCATCCTGATAACTAAACAAAATATTTCTGCTTTTTAATTGTTTCTTCCCTTTTTAAACCAAGATAACTTACTGAATTCAGACCAAATACACGTGAGGTTTTGTGCATCAAGCATTTATAACCTCCTCCCACACCCTTACCCCCTAGCTCTGCTGTGCTCCCAGCCCTTGATAGATGGAAAACAAGCTTTAGACTTTAAAGACACATTTCAGTTGCTGTGTTTTTTGTTTTTTTTTTTGTTTTGTTTTGTTTTTTTGCAATTAGATCACCATGTTAGCTTGCTGCTACTGTTCAGAAACAATATTGCAAGAGATGATGTAAATAAAGACATAAACATTTTTGCATGCTGGATGCAGTCACTATGTCACAAGAAATATCTTCCATCCAAATGGTAACTTTCAGCTCTAGCTGATCAGAACCTTCTATGAAGAAGGCAGGACTTGGAAGCTCTTGGAAGCTAAAATTTCTGATAACTTGGGAATGGAGAAAGAAGGTGGATATTTACAGACATGTAGAGTTATTTCTTACTGGCATCAGTACAGACAAAAGTTTTTCCATCAAGCTGCTGCTGAGTTTTGACATTTAAAAGATTTAAATATGCCAATAATATTTTTAGAGCATTAGATGCAGTTATAAACACATTGCTGTTCAGTTTTTCTGTGTAGTGTATCTTTGGCATACTGTATTAATAGTCTGTCATTGAAGTCATTAACATACAACACTAACAAGTATTTCCACATCTAAAATTTCTGGTCAAGATTCTCAGCTCAATGCTATTGGAGCGAATTTGGCAATTTCTCAGAATTTACACCACAGAAGCTGAGACAGATTTGATAATTATTTGGTTAATTAGAGGTGTGGGAAGGAAGAGGAAATAAATGCAGGTTTGGTGTCATAAGCAAAGACGGGGCTGTAATGAGAAAACTTAGCATCTGTGTCACACCCAAAATCTTGTTTATAGGCAAAGAAGAAACACACCTTATACACAAAGACAAGAAATTATTGTTAGTATAATCGAAATCTTAATAAGCTAATCCAATAATTATTATTTGTTCTGTTCTAGTCATTACAGAAGAGGAAACAACGCTTCTATATAGAAAAAAAAATCTCAATAATTATACAGTTAAAATTGCAATACAGATGCTTCTTAGTTTCTGCCCCCATTTCCTGGTATAATGTTCATGCTTCTACCACTCCTTGGGGTTCTAAGGTTGGTGGCTTCAGCTGGGTGGTGAGAGGGGAGCATCACTGCAAGTTGTGAGCACCTGGGCTCTAGTGCCAGTATGATGTTGATTCTGATAACTTTTCTTTCCTTACTCTAGGATCCACTTTGGATCATTTTTATATGTTTGCTAACACACCTTTACATTTTGCTCTTTCTTCACTGGTCTGCAACTTCACATTACATCCAAATTTATAGCATTTTATATATGCTAGATAGTTCTCTGTTCTCTTTGTTACCCCTAAAAACACTTCTATCTGGCTCCAGGTCTGGATTTCTTTAACTAACCTTTGGTGAGTTATTTTAGTCATTGAGTCTCCAGTGCCAAACTGATGCCCCATTTCCTGTCATCCAGTGCCTGCACACTATAATGTCATCCAGCATCTCCACTTCTTAGTGTCTCTGCTGTTATGCCAGGCCTGTATTTCTCTGAAATGTATCATGATCTTAGTTATAAATGTCTCATTTTGCACAGAATAATCACTTACTATTACTTTGATGTAAAACCATAGTTGTATTGTGCAGGGATAAGCAGAACAAATTGGCCATAAGCACGTGGTCAGAAGTAAAACTGCTGTTGAAACAACTGAAAACACACCTACATTAGGTCAGTAAAAGTTCTGAAAAAGCAAAGCAGACAAGCATCAGACTTAGGGCTTCCAAAGACAAACTTTGTACTGAGGCCTGTTACTAGCAATGCCAGTAGTGTATTACGGGAGTTAGAGGGGATATAAGATCAGTGTGGAACTCCCTTCTCATTCAAATAAATATAAATGTAGTGTCCTTATCACTTGTCTTGTCTGCATGGTGGAGTGAGGAAAAAGTGACAAAGGCAACTAGAGAATAATTTATAGTAAAGAATGCTATTAACGTTCTGTATGGATATGCTTACTCCAAAGTAAGATGTTATTCCAAACTACACATGAAATAGCTATTGCGTTTCAATTCAAATCCTGTATTACAACTTCCTTGCCTAGGCCAGGCCTTTGAGATACCATCTGAAATCTGTTTCCTCTTTGTGGAACAGAGTAAAACCTGAGAGAACAGTGAATGACAGATCAATCTTATTGCTAATGTTGCAGTATCAGAAGGTAGCTTCACTATAATTAAAATGCCTGATGTTTGTAACTGCACTGAGTGATGGCAAGCATGTTACATAAAGTACTTAGTTTTATTTATGATGGGTGAATAACTGCAAATATCTAAATTTGCAATATTATATTTAGAAGTGTTTACTTCTGAATTTTACATCTTTCCAGCTCTTTATTCTTGCCATGCTGTTAATGTTTGTGAGTAAAATACTACCTGATAATCTGAACACACCTCTGAGATTAGGAGAGTTTAGTGGGGAAATTTGCTTAATTTGAAACTACATGTGGTGGTAAAAAAGGATAGTTTGAAAGCAAGGAGAGGTCCATTTTTAATGGCTATTCTGTAGAGAGAAACTTGGCTGCACTTTTATATAAAAGATCTATTGAATATCAGCCTTTTGGGGGTCTTTTCCAAGAAACAAATTTAATGACATTTAGGGTCAATCTATATTATCAGCTTTGGAAAAAGAAAATTCTAAAGATATGACCAAAGACCGTCATGTATTTATTTTCCTGACATATTCTACCCTTTTTCATCTTACCAGTTTTATTTATTTGAGTGTCTGTTTTCTGTGATGAGAAAACTCTTGTGTTATGCAAGTGTACCCTTGCATAAGAACTATTGGAAACAAAATGATAAATACTGACCAAAGTGACTGATAAAATCAACTGACAAACACTAGATAAGCAGAGTGATTATGTTGTTGCATGCAGAGACATCCAAGACCAGATAATAAGTCACCATTTAGCAATAGCCCTACATTTGCCCAAAACTACATAATTTTGTGAGGATATCCAGGGAGGTTTTAGATTTGTAGAAAGTCCTCTTCTACCTTCAGAAAGATCAAAGATAATCTTACTCAATAGTTTTGCTTGATAAAACTGTAACTGGAATACTTCATGCATCAAAACACAATTTTTTAGTGAGAAAAAAATGAAACTGTTCTACAAAGAAACTACCTGTTCATGAAATGTTCTAATGCTAGACAGTCAACATGACTTTGTGTCGTATGTTCTGGTACCTCTCAGAAACAGTTAGAATGAAAGATGCTTTGCAGTATGCTTACCTGTATAGCTACATGCAGATAATAAATGATAGCTGAAAAAAAAAAATGTTGCCAGGAAGCCCTGTGCTTGCACCAGTTTCTTGAGCCAAGAAGTCGTACCGTTACAACACACGGTTTTAGTACAGGCTGCCAGCACAGTCAGGGCGGGAACCTGTTTCTGCCTCCAAATAGGTGCTCTAACTCATTATCCACCAAGGATTCTCCTTAACTGTCCGTTCTGCGCAGCTAAGGATATACAGACGAAAAGAAAGATCTTTTTTGGCTTAACAGATTCTTACTCAGTCAGTTGCATGCAGAGCATGTAGACTTGTACAAGCTGATGTGCCATAAAACCTTCTGGTAGCTGAATTAGGGTAATTTGTGATCAGTGTACTTTTCAATAAATGAAGATACTGAATAGCAGTCCTATCACTTATTATTTAAGATTTGTACCGCATATAACAGTAAAGTTAATTGTTTTTTATTTTTATTATTATTATTTGTATTTTTCCCTTGACAAAATTTTTTGAACATGATCAGCTTGCTAAAAAGTAGCTGACTAACAGTGTAGCAAAGTACAGTATTTATTTTTAGATTTCTTGCAGAGAATGGTACATAGTTCCAGTGCTGTTGCTTTGCTGCCTCTGACAAAGGCCCATGAGCTGTATCTGTGAATACCCCTTTCTGCTGGTTTGATACAATGTGTATCTGTGAATCTAGACAACAGCTACAAACAGTAAGATGATAATGAGCGTTGTGTCCCTATGACCAATACTCATCAATTCTTGTAATATTTATTCTCATAAATAATTTGACGATTTGAGTGAGATTTTTGGGCTAGTTAAGTGTTTAGGTATGTACATATGTATTTAGATATGCATATGTGCATAAATATCTATATTTATTTCCTTTTACACATCTTTTCTGGAATCAATCCTGCTGCCTGGAAGCTGGAAATGATACCTAGTTTTGGTTGGAAAGTTACAAAATATGCATATACATGATATTTTTACTTATGTAGTCCCATGCTAGTTGATGCTGATGGACTCTTCACAAGTGACTGAATGTTATGACAAGTGACATGTAATACAAGTCGAGGGTCTTGGTTGTCTTCTTAAGAAGACAGCCTGCCATGAATTTGATAGTAAATACTGCATTTACTTATAAAATCATCACTAACTTACAGCTGTCCAGTTGTCCAACTAAATAAGGACAATGTGTCAGTGGTCTTTAATACAGACTATTGTTATTGCTATTGTTTTTTTTGATTGTTTTTTTGTTTGTTTGTTTTGTTTTTCTACAAGACCAAAATTGTGCTCCTAGCCTGCATAAGAGGTATATTGAAAAAGGAATGGGTTTCTGTTCTTACTGCATTTAGTGGCCAGGTGAATTCAAAGTTGTTGAACCTCTTTGTGACACCGGAGAGAGAACTGTGATCCATGTAGCTGTGCTCTTTTTTTTTGCCCTGTGTTTGCACTGTCCGGTTCATCCTCCTGTACAAATTTGGCAGCCTGTTGCAGCCTTTATGATAGTGCAGCAGAATTTTAAAGCACATCTTCCTGATCTAAATGCAATTTAATTTAGATATTGCTCTTTATTGTCATAGGAAAGTGCAAAGCCTGTCTCTACACCTTCCCCTCACTTCATTGTCACTTCAGGATACTGTGTATTAAGTGTTTGGCCCTTACAGTCCGGATTGGTTTCCTTTTCATCTATGTCCTCACCTTTCCTTTTTTTCAGACAGGTAAAAGCTAAACATTTGATTAGAATACCTTTCTACATTTTATTGTCATTGTGGCAGCCACATACTGCCTTTCTCTGCTTTTTTAATTGCATGTCAAATACAGTGGCAGATGATGCTGTGATTACTTGTAACTTCCTTCTCACCTAAAACTCGGGCTGCTTGTGTTACTGATATAGATGCCTCAGAGTAGCTGTGATGTTGCACAGTTGAAACACTTCTAACATTGGGGAAAAAAAAAGGTTGGAATGTGAACTATTTGCTTGAATTCTCTAGTGAGTGGGAAATGTTTACAGGGACATACTGCAGGCATTGACGAAAATAAAAAATGTCACTTGTCACTTGTTTTCCTTATCTGAATGAAGGCATTTGTGCTTATTGAAACATGAAAACATGGAATCGCTTCAGTGTTCCTGTGCAAGTTGGATAATGAATAGGGCTTAGCAGGGTAGGAATGAGTAGAAGTCGCAGTGAGGGGCACAGGGCCTGTGAATCGTGATGTAAAATATTCAGCAAAAACATTGCTAAAATCGAGTATCAGGACTGTGGGGATCACTGGCAAACTCATTTCACTTTAACATTTCCAGACTTCTAAGTGCCATAATCCACAACTCAAACTTTTTAATTTTTATTTTTTTTTCCCCCCCAAGAGAAGCAGCAAAACAGATTAGTATGTCTGGAAAGGACCAGGAGTGATAAGCATTGGCTTCTATAGTTGGCTGTAAAAGTCTTCTGACATGGGATCTTAGAATTGCTCTGTGTCCTGATGTTCTTTAAGAAGAAAACTATCCCTCTTTTATCTGTTTATAATATAATAAAGAGATATATAATATAGCAAAAGAAATAATCATGGTTTGGTATTTTGTTTCCCTTCAAATCAAACAGGTATTACTGCATTTTTTTTAAAACGTTCAGGATCAGCTCTGCACTTCACCAACATACATTCATTATCTAGATGTTAGATTCATCATCTGTCAAGAAAAAAAAATAAGTGGGTTTATTGTGGTTCTTTGTAAGCGTTCATGAATCCTTTTGTTAGTGTATATTCCAGAAGCCAAAACCAAGCAATAATGTGTTGTAACTACCAAATCCTCATTTATACTGAGTTTGCTAGATTTATAATTCAACTTGTTGGAATTCAATTGAAGGGAACATAATCCTTAGTCAGAAATCATTTAATTTTTAATGAAGAAAATATATATATCTAATGGTTATGGTTAAGATTAAGTCATATTGTGGCTTGCCAAAAAATATATCTCTCAAAATTGTGGTTGGATTTGATCTTCTTTCCTTGTATTTAATGATGTAATTCAAGATGGTAATATTTATTCACAAAATTGCTCTGCTTTACATTTGAAGTGTCGGCTTGGAAATAGGGTTTGGAATAGTTTATTCCATTCCTCAGTAGTTAAGTCCCATTTTAGTTTCATTTTTAGTGAATGGACATGTGAATAAACCTGCCAAGCCCAGCTGATCAATCTTCCTTCCGCACTCATGTTGGAATTTGCCCTTCCTTATGCCCTACTGCATCTTCTCATTCCTATCTCCCTTACCTAGCTGATCAGGTGTCTCTGTTTCCGCTTGCTTTGAGGCTCCCTTTTTTTCAGAAATTTTTGCAGTTAATCAAAGTCAAATATTTTGAGCTAATGTCTGTCCTTATGCATAGTAAAGACCAATGTCTAACATTTGGGCATTTATAAGTTTATAAGTTATGACTAGTGTAAGTTATCTCACAGTTTAACTAGAAAAGGGTGAGTTATTTTTAGTGCTATTATTGGTGTTGAATTAAAAAAAAAAATAGACTTAAGGAAATCCACCCTGTAGCAGATCATCTTAAACAGCTCTCAGAAAGTCTTCTGAATGTTGGGAAGAATTAAGCCACATTTTAGCGAGAGCTTCATTTTAAATTAATGAAATTGTGGAATGTCTTCTCCAGAAAAGAAGACGGAGATATTAAGAAGTAATGTCTTTAAATTCAGTAGTTTAGGTGTCCTATGTATCCTTTGCTTGTTTTTTTTTTTTTTTTTAATTCTTCTGTCTCTGGGCTAATCTCACCTTTGTATATATTGTATTAATTTCTCACTAGTTTCCTTCTTTCTAAAGCACCTTCTTCCTCTGCATTTCTGCATTTTTTTTTTTTTCTTTCTGCTCTCCCCCAGTTCTCCAGCAGGTCTTTTGCTGCCTGTTCCTACTTCCATCACATCTCTTGGCTGCTGCCTCAGTGTCCTGCTCTGTTGCACGGGGCAGTAAGGCCTCCTGCATCCCAGAGTATGCCCCACAGAGCAAGTTATGCAGACAGCTGCAGGGGCGAGGAGTGGTGCTGAGGCTTCAAAGAGCAGCAAGAGATAATCATGGTGTGCGGGACAAGTGGAGAGAGCTTTCCTGCTTCTCTGCTGCCCTGAGTGCAGCTTTGTTATGCAAGCAGCACACCTATAGAGATCTTGAGCTAGAAAATTATTTGGGGATTGACTGCAGTCCTGGGAGAGCTAGAAAGTTACTGCGGGTGATGTGTGCATGGCTGCTCAGCCTTCCTTTCTGAACTCATTCTGAGCTCATTCTGAACTCATTCTGAACTCATTCTTGGACCTTTCTGAAGGTCCAAGTCCTTTCTGAACTCATTCTCATCAAACGCCTGTTGTACAGTTTCTTTCAGGTTGTAGGTTACCTTCTTTGTGCTTGCACACTACAATATTCAGGGGAACCTGCCAATTCTGGCAGAGCATTCAGTGTATCTTCCTATTCCCCCCTCCTGCTGCTTTTCACATCTACTAGTCTAGGAAATAGCGGACTTCAGTTCTGTGGTCCTAAATGATAATAGCGGGTACAATTTTCAAAGCTGATGATATGACTGAATTTCTTTGGAAATGACTGAAAAAAATTAATATATTCTTAATTATCATTTAAATCTCAAGGCTTAGTTAACTAAAAAGCACACTGTTGGAAGTGATAACCAGTGTAGTTTGCTATTATCAAACTGTGTGTGTACAATTAGAAACTAACAAGTTTACTTTTTTTTTTTTTTTTTTTTTTTTTACTCGGTTAGTATTTTTGTGTTAAATTTGGGTCATGGTACCTGCAATTTATTTTACAGATTTGGAAGTGGAGAAGTTTTCCGATTTGAGTAATACTTTACAGAAAAGACAGCTTTTATTTAAAATCATATATTTAAATCAAATGCCCATTGTTGTTTACTTCTCAAATATACTGAAATTAAACCGCTTAGTTACTAGAATCTGTGTGTTCTTGTATTGATATCTAAGCATTTGCAAATATGAATTACCTGATTAGGTATCATAAAAATAATTCAGGTTCAAATTGAACTCCTGTTCAGTAGAGGAGGGAGTTTAGCATTGCCTCACATTAGTAAGGAGTTGAAAGCAGAGATAGTTGGTGGTATTTCTCAGTGCTGATATGGATACCCTGCACATATTTATCTCATAATAATCCTTCTTCTTAGTTCTTCACGTACCAGCTGCACTGACTTAGCTAGACAAGGAGCACTCCAGAGACATTGCTGCTGTGCACCAAGTATGGAAATTCAGCGCAGCTGAAGTGCTGGTGTGGGAGCTGCCGCTGCTTGGAGAGCAAGCATGTGCACCTGGGTGCATCCCAAGTTCTGGGAGTTCAGGGGCCAGGCTCTCTCGGGCCGCCCTTCGCACAGCACATGGTCCGTCAGGAAAAGGATGCTAAGGCATTGCTATAAAGTGGAGTCATTAAATGCCTATGCTGTATGTGTGCATGTGCAGATTTACCAGGATCTGAAGTTGTCTCTTCCTCATTAACACCTTCCTGGATGGAGAAGGAAGGGGCAGAATCAGTAACCACATGATGAAGTAAAACTACAGCTGCACAGACCATTGCCAGAACTGGTACATGCAACTTCAGGAGGCCCCCTTGTGACTGCACTGTATATTGGGGTGGGATGGGATACACAGAAATATCTTGTGCATCAGTGGTAGGTGACCCAATGCAGGGCTGGTGCTGCACTGAAATCCAAATTTGAGGGTTAAACCTTTAGACTCCTTTGTCATGTGCAGTTTGGGTATTCCAGAATACACTTAGAAGACAGTCCTGGAAAGTGAGAGGGAAGCTGTTTGGAACTGGTTCCCAGAGAGGTTCCAGGTATTCAACTCAAGTATGAACTGGTAACACCATAAGAGCAAATCCACCGAGGCAGATGATGGGTGTGCAGAAATTCAGTCAGTGTTGTCCATAACCAAATACAATCTTCACCAAAGTGCCAGGAAGTACAGCTGTTTCTTTGCTAATGGTGTTCATCAGACGTCCAAGAATAGGCAATGACTGAGATAGGCTTATTACAGTCTGAGATATGGATCCAGGCTGTACAAAAGAAAAGCTCGTAACTGTTTAAGTAAAATACCATTTTTACGTGGGTTTAGTTAAACTGTTCTAAATGCCTTTTGGCTATTTTTGTTCTCTGTTTGGGGGTGGGGAGGGGGAGATGTCACTTTAAACAAAGGCATAATTATTACTAAGCCAGGATGAGTGTCTGTGGTCGTGTAAGAGTTTGTAATGACTAAATTAAAGTAGTTTTAAGTTAAATTGCCAGAAGCTTCTTGTCTGAGAAAAATGATCTCTGCTTATCTCATGATTACTTGCAGGGGGTCAGCATTAAACCCACCAGATCCAGTGGAGAGGTAAGGTGGAGAAAAGCAATCTCCCAGCAGCTCATCTGTAAAGCAGCAAATCAGAAACAGTCTCAATAAATGGACCTTCATTACAGAGAATGTTTTAATGAAGGCAGTGGAGATCATCTAGGCTAACAGGGACAATTCAGCTCAGGGACAGAAGTGGGGTGAATTTGCAGTTAGTTTTTGGGAAGCACTTGCCAATCAGTTCTGTACTTGCTGATTCCCTCTAGTTGTTATGTAATCATGTGATTGCTAAAAACATGTTTTTTTAAAAAAATGGAGTCATATATTGCTGCTATGTTTGTGCTTCAGTCAAAAGTGCACTGCAACCAGACCTGCAACCAGACTGCAAACAGACCTGGCTGTTGCACTGCAGCTGCGCACGCTGTGGCCAGAGCAAAACACAGAGCTTGGAGACAGCATCACACGCATGTTGTAGTTAACCTCCCGCCTCACAGGATGCGTCCAGGGAAGGGCAGGTCATGCTTCTTGTGTTCAGAACGTTGGGGTGCTTTAAGAGGCAAAGAAAAGGAATTTTGGTTGCCTTACATTTCTTTTGCTACTGGAATGAGCCCATGATTTTTCTTGGAAAAAATGCTACCAAAAAGAAAAGATCCTACAAAAATGACTTTAGGACTACTAAGTACCTTCCTCATTTGAAGCAGGTGGAATAATATCCCCTCCTCTCAATATGCACAGAATCCTTCTGAGTAGGTCTTTCAAACACAGATGAAGGAGCGCACACTAACACAGTGAAAAAAAAATATGTCTGAAATACCAGGTTCCCCACTCTGCCTGCCTGGCCATGGATCTGTCTTGTAGGACCTGAGGATCATGGAGTGGGGAAGAAGGAACGGGAATCATAATATTGGGTTGATTTGGCTTTGCCATGTTGTAGAGCTGTGCCTGAAGGCAGTGGAGTGGACCCCAAAATAAAACTACTTTTATATTGCTAGTTGTGCTGCATACAAATCTAGAGTCTTTTATTAAATAGTATACAGTGTCTGCGTAGGAACTACTGACTTTTAATCTCTTCAGATGAATTTTCTCAGTCACTGTTCTGTATATGTAAGTATAACTCCAATCTGACGCATGTGCTCTCACACAATTCTCACTGAACTCAGTAGAAAGAAAGGGCAGAATTGTCTCCTTTAATAGTCTGGTGCCTCTGCTGTAACACAATCTTTATCTTTTTTGCTATCTACTACTTGTTATGTACTCAGCAATATTGTATTAATCTTATCAGCTTTTTAGTTGATAGAGAATCTTATAGATAATTTAATAGTTTTATTATACCATATTTATGATTCTTTTGCAGGTTCATGCTGGAAGCAGATGGTAAAATATGAAATCATTTTTTTCTTGTAGGCTTTTCATGGTTTGAATTCTGTTTTCATTTCTGTTTTTGCAATACCTAGTATGTTTTGTGTACTGCTACTGAAATACTTTAGCTGTTAAATGAAAAGCCTTTACTGGTGTTCACAGGTTGAATTGTACACAGATGTATGGCAGCTGTAACTTAGGTTATTTTAGCATGCCTTCCCATGCTGACATTTCAAGGCTCTGTATTTATCTTGCTGATTGCACCACATGATGTTTGATATTTCTTCAGAATATTTTTTTGTCCACTGTTTTTTCTCTTTGAAAACCTGGCATACATGCGTTGTGATTTCTTTTCTTATTTGTTACTTTAGGACCAAAAGGGTTTTTTTTTTTTGCCCCCCCCCCCTTTTTTTTTTTTTTTTTTAGTTTTTGGATTTTTGATACGACTTCTATCTTGCATTGACTCTTTTAACTCCTCATTTTGGATATAAAATGGCTCTTATGTCACTTCTTGTTTCCATAGCTACATACTTTGAATGCAGTTATAATTAGCACTCCTCAGCCACATTGGTTTGTCCTCCAAATGAGACAAGACCTTTCTAGGGAGGATGCATTTTTGTTATCTGCCAATTCCAGCACATTGAAGTGGAGGCAATTTCTCAGCTGTGAGGTCAAGCTAGGAGGAGCATTCTCTTGCCTTCAGAATTCGGTGGGGCATGCCTAGGACTTTCCCTGCTGTTTCCAAAGAAGCATGTTGTATTAGCATTACGGAGGGCTATAAATGTTGATGTCCTAAATCTTCTATAACTTGAAAGGGCTTAACTGAAACCGGTACTGGAATGTTGCATACAGAAATGCTCGACATTGGTAGAAATTGAGCACTGTGTTTCAAAACACTCTACCATGTCCTTAGAGACAGGAGGTGTCTCCAGTCCTGGTTTAAGCAGTGCCTCACACATAAGGGCTGCTGATTTGATTAGGATTTTGAGACCTTTCTATAAAGTAGAATGATACAAAGTGGCTGAGTGGGCCAGAGATGTTGTCCAAAGACGGTTGAAGGTTTTTTTATTGTTCTCATTTTAATGAAGCACCAGTTACAACTGCCTAAATGACTTAAATTTGTATTTTAAAATATGTTACCTCGTGTGTTTTTCTTTTTGCGTTCTACCCTCTGTTGAATTAGTAAACAACCAGTAAAAAATACATTTGTGTCTTAATCACACAAAGGGGCAGTAAGCCCCTTTATGCTTTGGAAAGCAGGCTTTTTAACACAAAAACTAAGGAAGTATTCATTAATACTTATGTCCAATTTGTTGACGTAATATTACATAAGCCTAATTAAACCTGTGAGAGTTGCATGGAATGGTATTTGAATAAGTATTTTAAAGCATTAATAGGATTTCCAGAAGAGATAGGAGTGAATGAAAGCATGGTTTTTAAAAGCAGGCACAGTTTAGACACATGAAGATTAGAATATTGCTTGGGGAATATAATATGGAAGTGGACTTTCAGAACAGTTTAAGTTATTTTTATATTACAGCCTTGTGGTAATCAGACAGAATAGAAGACCTATCTGAGCAATGAGCTGGGATGATGGAGTAACATACCTTCAAAAATAATATACGTTTTAAAATTTTAGTAATTTGGCAAATAATTTTTTTTTTCTCTAATGCTTTGATTCTGGTTTGATGATTCGATTTTTCAAACCAGAAGATGTTTGCTGCAGTTTCTGTAAAGTTGGTCTTACTACAAGCTCCATAGTATCTTGAACATATGAAAAATGGATGCAAAATGTGCTGAATCTGTAGTTGAGTTCAAGTGTCATTCTAAAGCAGGAAAGTGTGATTGGAATAGATGGAGAGCACCCCGAGACCCGCAACCAGGACTTCAGAATACACGCTGCCTAATACAAGGACTGAGAATTCTAGGAGCAGCCCTATTGCGTAGATGGCATGGTGAAGTTGCAATAAAATGTGGTTAGGAAGAGAAAGGAAAAGGGCTCGATAATCATGGTGCAGGGTTGTTCGAGGGCATGTGAACCAGGAAAATGAGGAGGACTGGAGGACACACAATACAGAAGGCAAGGGATTACAGGGCATGGAATGTCAGAAGACGGAGATTCTTGGAATGTAAATTATAAATCCTTGCACGTATCCTGTTTATGCTTAACCAGAGGAACTCTGTGGCTATCTACCTATTAGCAAGCGAGTGCTCTACGAACAGAACAGTCACTGCTGCTGAACTAGAAGAAGCACACAGGCCACTGGCTCAGGGCGTGCGGGTGATACCATGCGGTAGCGCATGGGCACACATTACCCCGAGGTGTTGGGTTCTTACATTCCAGAATCACAGTGAAGAAAATCCTACTTCTAATTGCACATTTAAATATGTGTATGTATACATACATGTATGCACACAGGCATACAAAGAAGCAAATTCAGTAGGTAAAATACAAACACTGTAAAATTGGTAGGCTTTTTTTTTTTTCTTTTTTTTTTTTTGTTAGCTTTGCAAAGCTCTGGAATATTTAATGACTGCTGAGAGTGAATTTTAAATCTCATGTATTTCACATTCATAGATAAAATAGTATCTTTCCCCTTTCCCCACATATTTGTTTTTAAGGAGGTTGGTGGGTTAATAGGATGGTAATGAAAAGATAGGGTGTGAGTTTGCGTAGGAAAGCTTGCTGTCACACACAGACAGCTCAGTTTTGGAACATTGGGTTAGTCTCAAACAGATGCTCATTGGGATGAACTCCACTGTGTGGTAGTTCAGTGCAGAAAGCAAATCCTGACTGGAGGCTGACATTTATGTTGGTGTACCCTTCCTTCATAACCTCTAGAGGCTCTGCTAATGAGTGCAGCGCATTTGTGCAGCTCAATTCTGAAGTGAGGATGGTCTCTAAGGGCCGTGCTGGGACCTGCTGGACTTGCAGCGATGTGTCGAGAGCGCTGTGTCAGTGTGCCGGTGGGAAAGGCACCAAAAACAGAGTCGCTGCCCACAGACACGTGTCTTGCTCTTGTGAACGTCAACACAGCAGAGTGCTTTAGCAGCACGCTTGGGGCTGTGTTTGCATTTGCACGCTTTGCTGTGTTTGGTGGAGATCAAAAGCAGACCCTGTCCTTGAGTATGACATTTTGCTATCTGTATATAAAAATCGAATTTGTGATTGACAGAGAAAAGTATAAATAAACTGCATGTTTACATGCCCCACTTTACAGTTTTTTATTGGGACATTTATCATTTAATAAGAAGAAAGCTGATTTCTTTATTATGCTTTTGAAAGCCAAATACCCATGATGAAAAAAGTTTTAGGCTGGATTCGTCAATAAAAATGCAATGCTGAACGTCCATTTTGCGGGATTTATTTTGCTTGTAATTCCCAGAATATGACAACTTTTACAGGCTATCACAGCTTTGTCCCAGTAGTCTTCTGTAAGAATAACTCCAGTCATTATCTGTGCAGTTTTTTAACATTTACCAATGTAAAATATCTATTTGTAGGAAGAAGTTGGAGGTTAAACTAGAGACCAACTTTTAGGCATCTGAACTTAATAGTAAGCTTTTTAAGGTAGGAAAATAGTCCCAGAAGTTCCAGTGAGCAAGTTCTCATGACCATTATGACTTCTTTGCTTATGGCTCTTCGAATGTGTAGTGCATAAAATATGAAGAAAAAAGAAAAGTGGGAAATATGCAGTGCATAGAACTGAGAATGGTTTTTTTTAAATGCTTTTTTCTCTATGATATTTTGTAAGGAGCATTTCAACATTGTGAAGCATGTTTCAGTTCTGAGACTGGGAAAGAATTTTCTGATCTTTCTGTAAACAAATCCTTATTTTTATGGCTTCCATCTTCTGTATTTTTGGTACTCTTTTAAGAAACTGTCTAAATGTTGCTGAGATTAATAAGTACTCAGAGAATTCCCCCCCCATCTTATTTTACCATTTGTTGTACTGGTTTTGATTTGTCTTTAAGATATTTCTTCTACCCAGGTCACTTAGTCTGTTAAATATTCATGTGTCCACAGTGAGACTTGAGATTTTTTGCAGGCGCTGAAGCAAGCTTTCCACATCATGTGTATGAAGTGTGAGCAGCAGCCTGAAGTTCCTCCCCTCTCAAACAGTAACGTAATAGAGTGAACCAGCATCAGCATTTGACTGCCAGGCCTTGGCGTCTGAACATCCCGCTCTTGGTGCCTGATCCTGAGGCAATCCCACAACTGAAGCAGAGCTTGGGCTGGATTAGCGTCAGGCAGCCTTTCTTCCCAACAACGCTGCATCATTGTGCCCATCAGCTCACATCCAGGATTGAATTCTTCAGCTGTTTTAGTTCTAAATTGATACAGCAGTAGCAGTAGAAAACGTGTTCTAAATTGTGTTGTGGACTCTGAGAAATCTGCAAATCAGTTGTAAGAAATTGAGCTTTTTTGGTTGAATGTTTTGCTGTTGAAACTGAAGATGGAATCTGACCCAGCTCCGAGTTCTTTTGAAGGTAAATTGTCTGCTTCTGGTTGTTTCTCTGCGCTCCCATAGAGCACAGTACTCTGTACAGAGCGGAGTGGATGCCGGGGATTGGTACTAGTTCGTCTGTGAACAGCACTTACAGGTTAAAGAGTCACCACAGGCAGGTGCTTTGGAAATCTGCCCAGATTTAAATTTTTCAGACTTTATGCTCTTAAATTCAAAATCATGAAAATAATGTTTGAATCACTGTTCAAATCATTATTATTTTTTATTTGTAGAACCTAGTAGTTGGATGTATGGAGACATTATTTTCTGCATCAAGATAACTCTGTCTCATTAATTGTGTATGTCAGAAATGTGGAGGATGTCCTTTTAGGAAAGAAAGTTTTCAAGTAATATAGGATCATTTAATTATTGACAGTCATATTACCTAGGACGAGAGCAAGGCTCAGTGGGTGCAGACTAACTTCTCATAAAATGTGCCTTTTGGGAGCTGCAGAGACAGAGACCATCAGCAGTCACAGTCCACGTTTCTTGTGTAAGAACACACTGGACTTTGTTTAAATTCATGCTTTTGATTCCATAGTATTTTTTTTTCTATTTTTATTTTTTTTTAAGACAGAACAGATAATATAGTGGAAGTCTATTTTTTATTATTAAATGGAAAAAAAAATCATGGAAACAAAGGGTCACTGTGACCATTCCTGATCAACTGTAAGGGATTCATTCGTTCAAACAGAATTTCAAATTTAAATCAGCCTCTGTTACTGTTCTGTGAATATGTTCACTGTTCCAGATACACAAAGCCCCTGTTAGCATTGCTAGGACTTCAGAGCATATCCAGCAGTGAATGCAGAAGTCTGAGATGAAGGCAAAGTCAGTGTGATAGGGCTGTCGTTAAAATACTGTATCTAGTTAGCATAAGGTTACAAACGCCATTGTAACTGCGTATCTCATGGTCCAGAAACAGTCACCGAGAGCTGGGTGCCTGTTCATTGTGTGCCATGTGCAGTGCGCTGCACATCGGGTACATTCAGAAGGGCTGGGGTTCAGTACAGTGCAGCTTGTGTGCAGTGTTATAGAGACATTAGTTTTAATACAGCTACTCTCATTTTTAAGAATCTCTGTTAAATCAACAATAGAGTCATGAGATGTCAAGTCTCTGAGACATAGCTTTCTTTAGATTGTTCTTTTTTTAAAAAACCATGAATGTTACTCTGAGGTGTATTAGTGAAGGCCTAGTGGTAGGACTTTGTAATCTTGCTGTTGAAATGCTTGTTTTCTGGACAAATCTATTTCTTACCTAACTTTGTAATCAATTCAAAAATGCCCTTTGTAAGGCAAAGGGAAAAGAAAGGGAAAAGAAATCATTCCCTGTATTTTGGAAATGTTTTGTATTTTCATCATATTTGTGATATATTGAATGGTCCAGACTGATGTCTGTAATTTGAGGCCTGTCTGTAATTTGAGGCCTGTGGTTAGTGGTGTCTCCCAGGGGTCAGTCCTCGGTCCAGTCCTGTTCAATTTATTCATCAATGACCTGGATGAAGGCACAGAGTGCTCCCTGTTTGCTGATGATACCAAACTGGGAGGAGTAGCTGACAGCCCAGAGGGCTGCGCTGCCATCCAAAGCGACCTGGACAGACTGGATAGCTGGGCAATGAGAAATCTTATGAAATTCAACAAAGACAAGTGCAAGGTCCTGCACTT
>JAYECN010230030.1:0-25558 GCA_035222435.1 Microcambeva ribeirae | reverse complement strand
GAGCTTCTTTGTGCTGACACTACATTTTCTTGTTAAAAAAAAAAAAAAAAAAAAAAAAGTCACAAACTGGAGTTTGCAAACCAAACAAACCACATATGCTATTTCACCACCAAAATATTTAGGACAAATACCCAGATAACAACATAATTCAGCATTACCAAACTAAGCAGCAGATATTTAAAACTGTGGAAAGAGAACAGAGTAAGTATCTGTTTTCATTACTTCCTACTGAACTGTTATTTCACTTTCCCTATATTGCTGTTCAGGGGAATAGCACAGAGGCCACAAATCTCCTTTATGATCATCTGTTGCCTTTAGAAACTTTGACTCATTCATGAGCTCGGCTGGCCAAGGCATTACTTTTTTCAAGCCTTAATATCACTTTCCAAAAGTCTACCGGCACAGGGAGAAAAGGAATCACACACACAACACAACTTAAATTGGATTCTTCTTTCAAATAAGAATCTGAGAACTGTTTTTGCTATTGTACTCTGAATAAGAAAGATGTATTTAACTAGGAAATTATACTTTATTTTCATTTCTCAGGGTTCTAGACAAGAATTACGTCAGAAGGCCTGTGAAATTTTTTGTTCACACTGAAGCAGCAGGCTAGATGCTGAATTCCTCACTAAAACATTAAACGCAGTTTAATCTAACATTCTTAAGCACTGTTTAATCTAATATTGCTAGCTTTGAGTACCGCAGATCATTTTATTAGCATGTACAATAGTTTAGCTACATTGCTAATGTGAGAATGCACACTCATCAGCTGTATTATAGAGTCAAAGGACAGCAGAACTTCACCAAATAAAAAGCGTAGCTTCTTAGAAAAACGTAAGATATTTTCAATATTAAAAAAAAAAAAAAAAAAAAAGGAATAACTTGAAGGTAGTGTGTGATATCATCCAGTCAAATTAAAGAAGAAAAATGGGACGCCTAAAAGTCTATATATGATCGAAAAATTCTGTCTAATGCAGGCAGTGTGAACTCACAGCTGCCAGGGACTCCTTCAATGTCCTTTTTCTGGAGAAGTGTGCAAATGCCTACTCAGTTTTGGACAGAAATCGGGTGCTTCTTCACGAGTGAGAACTGGTGAAGTTTGAAATTCTAAATTGCCTTTGCATGGAAGCTCCATTTGATTTTTAAATGTTTCTGGATACCAAGAAAACAGTGAAAATTTCAGCTTGCAAATGTTCATTTTGAAACTTGAAGATTTTGATCTAGAAACGGAATTTTCTGAAATTTCAAGTCTCAAAATTCAGTTTTCTTTCACACAGTTTTATTTCTTGTAGAAATGTCCCGTTACTTCCATATTTTAGCGGTGGATAGTGGTACATAATATGGGCAACTAAGAATAGGTGTCACGCACCACTGCAGTAAACACACAGCAAGAAAACGCAAAAATGAGGGATTGTGGCATTTGCCACAATCCTGCTGTTCTGTCAGCAGTAGGACCAGGAGCCTTTAAAGAAAATTGGTCCCTTGCCCCTCCAGCCCCATCTGTAAGTGGACTGAAAGCATTTCCCTGGTCAGCACTTTCTTTAAAAAAAAAAAGTATTTTTAATAATTCCACCTGATTTTCTGCAAACCAAAAAAAAAACCAAAAAAAATCCCACCTCCTTTGTGGGTGACATTGGCATCCAAGAGACCTCAAATGGTGTGGTGCAACCGGAGAGCTGACAGTACCAGGGCAATGGGCTCTGCTAGCCTGGCCCTGTTGCTGCCCCCCTGAGTGGTGCTAGGCAACTCGCTTCATCTCCTATTTCTTTTCCCAAAGTTAATTGGTAATCCAGGAGCAGTATCTACCGGCACATGCCACGCCTGAGGGAGTGAGCTGGATCTGAGCTGCTATCACGCCATGAGGAGACAAAAACAGGTAGTTCTCAGTGACAAATATCCTGGTTGCAAAACTCCACATCTGCCTGCGGTCTTAACCAAGACCTCCCAGCCCTCATGGTGTTTCTGCCTGCAGGACTGTTGATGGATAAGCTTTGGCTGAGACTAAAGGGACGTGCCCATGGGGCTGCCCCACAGCCTCAGCCCACAGGAGGCAAACGATGGCTCGTGGTGTGGTCCAAGCACGCTTCTGCCACGGCTTCTCGGCTCCACCACTCCCGCTGTGCACACTGAAGTTCAGGTGGGCGACGCGCTTGCCTGGCAAGCTGTGTCATGAAGTTGAACAGTTTGGCAGAGGAGAGAAGCTCCACTGGGCCCATTGCAGATGCAGCCTGAGCCCTTCCTGGACACCAGATCCACATGGATGAGACATCGAACACCTCAGACATGGAGGCCCATGACCTGAAGCTCACGCCCCTACAGACTCAGTCCACGCTGTAAGGCACAAACCCACAACCATCTCCCAGGACACAAGGTTACAATCGCACTCATTCACTCAATAATAAAGAAAGGAACTGCATGCTGAGGTTAACTTACCTGTGCCAGATGACGGCGGTGTGACAGACCCCGGGCTGTCATCCTCTGGCTCCGACACGGTCACCGTTGGAACCACCTCAGGGCTTGGTTTCAGGCCGGTTTCTGGTTTGGTTGGACTCGTCTCTTTGCTGGCAGGCTCCCCTGTACTTTCTATCTCAGTGAGCGTGATCTTCACGGGGGCTGTCACCGCAGAGGCACTGTGCTCGTCACCAAATCTTTCATCTTCAAGAGGGTCTTGCTCTTTGGCTGTCTTTGTGCCCTCCAGAGCCATCCTTGGAGGTTCAGCAGCTTGGTCGGGCTTGTCTGATCCTCCACGATACTTATCAATAAGGCTTGGGCTTTTGGCTTCTGAGTCTGGGTCATGCTTTTCTTGGTATTTTATTTCTTCTGATCTACTAATGTCCATGTATTTATAAGATTCTACTTTCATGGGGTCAGCTAAGGTTTTATCGACCTCAGTAGATTCTGCAGGTGTCATCTCTATTCCTGAATCGGAGCTAAACAAGCTGCGAGACTCAAATCCAGTCACATCTTGAACAGGATGCCCCAGTGCATTAAACCCCTCCGTGCTGCCCAGGCAGGGAATGGGGCTGTTCTCCTGCTGATAAATGCCCGTGAAGTAGGTGGAGTCCCGCGGAGTGGTGTAGTGGACATCCGAAATCAGAGATGTGTAGAAGGAGGCGTCGCCTCCATTCGTGGCCATGGAGGAGCCGTAGTCAAAGAGGTGCGATGAGGCCATTCCACCTACAGCAAACAGACAAAAACATCACACGGTGAAGGGACAAGTGACTGCACATGTGGGTCTTTCTGCAAAGCCAATCTCCCTTCCCATTTATTTTACGGTCATTATTTGTGATTTGATTCATGCACCATGCCTCTTTTTGCTTGCAAAGGCTTTGGGACTGTCTCCCACTATATGTTCTGGTAATATAGTGGTATTTCCATCTGACGAAGCTCCCAGCTACCAATGTATCTTAAAATAGCTATAATAATCCATGTAGCTGCGAGGAGATGGAAGACCCTCCGCGAGCAATTCCTGCTGCCATTCCTTGCAGCTCCCTCAGCCAACTGAGGAGTCACAGTGCTGGGAAAGACCTCCATCCCGTCCCTTTTTGTGGGGCTCCATCAGCTCTGCCAGATCATTCCTGACAGAGGTTTGCCTGCTCTGTTCATAAGAATCTCTGAGCCCGGCAACCCCACGACCTCCCTCCCAGTCTGGCCTAGTGGGGTCACTATCCAGTGTCTTTCCCTATTCTCCAAATTCTTCCTTGGGTCTGGAACATCTATACCACCATTTCAGTGCATTATTGTTTGTCCAGCAATAGATAAGCCCCCTTTCTCTTCACAAGACCCTTGCTATATAATTGAACATCCTTTTTATATATTTTGGGTTATCAGAGCCACCCTCCTTGAGACAGCGATTTGCTCAGTCATTCCCAATGGCCTTTTTTTTTTTTTGTAGCTCCCCACCATGTGTAATTTCTTTTTTCTTCAGTCTTGCCAGCAGGCTCACATATCTCCCAAAGTACAGTCCCAAAAGAGGCCTAGCAGCCTAGACAAGGCTGTACCAGCATCTCTGCCATAGAGACCCCTGCCTCCTCCTCATTTCTAATTACAATTCATTTTGGGGGTGTCTGCCAAAAGACTTTTATCTGCCAATGCACTGAGAAGCCCTGGCTCCTGGCTGGAACCTTGTGCCAGTCTCCAGCACTTCTGGATGCAATTTCTATAGCCCAGGTTTTGCTGGGAATGCAGTTCCCAGCCAGACACCAACATAAACCTCCACAACTCCAAAATATCCCAGCAGGCTGCCTACCAAAAAAAAAAAAAAAAAAAGAGGCACCAGCATGAGATGCTGTTTTTGAGACCTTAGTGCTTTGTTTTCCTTTGTATAAAACGTGGATGGCAGAGAGAAAGGGAGAGAGGGAGGGAGAACACCACTTATGCTTTATTCATACCGCCTCAAAAACGCAGCAGAGCCAAAGCAACCCACAATAGCACAAATCTACCGTGGTGTCAAACAAGGTTCAATAAACAATTGCTCACAAAGTGTTTGAGGAAAAATAAAGATGTTTGGTGTTCACCAAGCTCCTTTGCTCGGCAAATTACATGAAACATCTACTGTGCCTATGCTCAAGCACCAAGAACTCTCTGCCTTGTTCCACAACACGGCTCCTACACTAGGAAACCACTCGCTCCGTGGACAGGAGAAATAAGCAGCATGTCAAGAGTCGGACGTGGCCTCCGCAAACTTCCTTTTCCAAAACAAAGGTCTACTGTGGGCTAAAAAACCCTAGCATGAAGTCATAGCCTTTTGATAGTGTTTTGGCCACAAAGAGCCATTTTAAATCATCTTCTCTGATTTCCTGGGTACAAATGCTATAAAACTTGCACTTGCCTTAGTTTTCCAGAACAGTGACCAACCATAGCTAGGCTGGACCCCACTGGGAAACCTGGGGGAGGGTCCCTGGTTCATCCATCCCCCTTGGATCCACATCCTTCCTCGCCTCCTGGGTCTGTCTTTCCCCCTCAACTCAAGTTAATGCTTGTACAGAAATAGAGCCCATATCTCCCCCCTCTCCTCTTTGTCATGAGCCAGGGCGATCACGGCCCTTCCAGCGATTTCCAGCAGCCTGGAAAGCTGCATCCCATGCCTGCCGCCTACAAAGCACGACAGTGCGAACACTGCTAAACCTTCACTCCTGCCCGTGCATCACTTCCATCCATTGCCACTCATTCCCTCCGTCATGCTTTAAGTTCCTGGGGATGTTGCTAATTGGATGACAACCCACGGGCATTGGGTGCTCTCCAATTGAGGCACCGATACAAAGCCCAGCCTGTGACAATGGGAACAAAAGGTGCTCCCTGAGGAAGCAGGAGCTGGAGATCTGTGTAGGCAGAGGGATGTGGAGGAGCGAGGATGAGTTAAGCCAGCACATATAGAGGTGGGGGGCTCCCCGCCAGCTGCATCCTTGGCCATTGAGCATCAACATTGAGGTCAACCCAATAGCAAGGCTAAGGGTCAGAAGCTGGGAAAAAGCATTGAGAAGGTTCTTGTGCTGCTGCCGATCACTTATTTTCTTCCTTCTTGCCCATGCACGGTGCCACTATCCTTAAATACACAGGCAGAGCTATTTTTTTTCTGCAGCAATCTGTGCACTAAGTGCCTGCAGCACGTTTAGCAAGCCCTGTAGCAATTTCTTCTCTCCCTGTCCCCTTTGACACTGATCAGTGGGTAACCCCAAGCTTTATTTTGCTGCCAAACCTTTCTGTGTTTTGCAAAAATCCAATCCCTGTGCAAAGGCAGAAGCGCCAGGTCCCTCACTGCTCTTTTTGCCTTGCTCAGGAGTGGTCAGAAGAGCAGATTAGCCGAGAGTTTCCATAGCAATATTTATTATCAGGCCCAGATCTTTTTCCAGAGCAGCAGAGCTCACTGCAGAGACTATTCTTACATATGAGAGCTCGAACTGTTGCCCCTGTCCCCCATCCAGCCCCTCATCTACATCAACTCAGTCACCTGCTCTGAGCTTCACCTCCTCGTTGCAGGCAGCTCTCACCCTCGCTGCTCCAAATGACCTAGTCTCACCAGCAAAAGGTATCTGAGAGCAGAAAACCACAGCAAAACCAACACAAAAGAAATGAGGGCCAAAGCTAGGCTGACATATGCACCCCTAGTTGCAAAAGCCATTTTTAAATTATCAGGATACCAAAAAACAGCAGGTTATTTTTCTTGCAAATGTTTTTCTTGCTGAATTTGCCTTTTTTTTTTTTTTTTAAATTATCCATAACGAGGCTTGGATTTTCACAAATGTGTTGGTTAGCTAAAATCATTTATGCATTGTTCATGCCAACATATTTCAGGCTGTGAATTGCTGACTACGGACTATTCATGCTTGTTGCTGCCAGGATCTGCTGCTTGTAATTTACTATTTGTGCTGGGTGAGTGGCTGCCTAAATCATGGGGTTTCATTACATGATCCCTTGGTGCTCCCTGGGCCTGATCCAAAGCCCACTGAGTTCACTGGGAAAAAAATCCCATTGATTTTAAGTGGTTTCTGGTCAGATTGCCATGCAGTACTTTCTGCTCTAGGTATTCACAAAAAAAAAAAAAAAAAAAAAAAAAAACCACAAGTAAAAAGTACTATCACACCACTTTCAGCAAGAAAAATATTTATATATAAATATATATATCAGTTTTTGCAAATATTCAAAGCCTATTAGTAAAGGGTGGGCATCAACATACTAAGAGAGAACTGAAAACACATTCAAACTAACATTCACAGGTGCTGTCTGCAGCTTGCGTTTCTGCTTTAGCCCATATTTTATGTCAGAGGTAAATGCATTTGAAGCACTTAGCAATGCTGATCGATAGAGCAGTGAAAGGGTTTATAATGCATTTGTGTCAGGTGCTTCATAATAGAAATTATAGCAGGCCAAGAGAGCTCATAGTATGGCTACTGTTGTTCAGAGAGCCAAGGAAAACATCACCCTGTTCTGATTTTCTCAGCAGAAAGTGAAAATAACCCTGAAATAGTAAGTGACAAACATATTACCTCATATTTTAAAATAATACACAAACCCAATATTGTAGTGGATGTTGGCAAATGCTGAGTTTAAAACGGACTCCATGCTGCTCCCGCTCTTTTTTTTTCAGTGGTTTTGCAAAAACTGGCGAGATCAGAAACTACGTTTCTTGCTGCGGCTCAGCGAGGGCCAGGGTTAGAGGTGCTCGAGGGTGCACCCATTCACACGGTAGGGAGGATCCTACCTCTCAAGACAACTGCAGAGTGAGAAACAGCGGAGACAGCGCAAAATAGCCAATTACTAGGATTTAGCACAACTCCATTTTTCCATAGGGGATGAGTTAAAACTATTGGTAAAAGTGCTTCTTATTTAGCAAGCGTGAATATACGAGCTATTAGCCCGGCTATTAAACAGACAGAAACCTGTATTAGCCAAGCAGTTTTCTGCTGAAGAATGGTGTATTGAGAGCGCAGTCATTAAGCCGTACGCTCTTTGACTTTAAGTTTATTTAGTTCAATATCCGTGGGAAGAAGCAGCCTTGAATAGCATCAGTAATTGGTGGCAGAATCAGGTCTGAATTTTGCCTTGTTTCAAAGGGTTTTGTCTGGATTTTCCCCAAACCCATCCCAAAACTCGCCTGACAATTCAGGTAAAGCAAAGCTATTCACTGCCTGAGAGCAGCTCTCGTGCTTTCAGGTAACAAGAGCCTTGGGAAATAATTTCACTTCCTGCAAACAGCTAAGAAGTGATGGGTCTGACTGAATCATTCAGAGCATAGCTGAGATTCTCAGTACGTTAGATGCGTTTTCATCAACCATAAAGAAAAAAAACATCGTTTTGAAAATGACCATTTTGTCTCCTAAGAATAACTGCTTCAAAACCCTACCTACTGAGTAAGATTTAGAGCAATTTGACAATTAACACATGACGGGATTCAGAAATCATCAACTGCACATCGAGTATCTCTTAATTTAAGAAAGGCAACTGATGTCCAATTTGTATCAATGAAAGATGATGTGTTCCAATATCCTGGAAGAGGAACCTAAAAATTAGCTGAGGATAATAGATAAGAAGAATGGTTAAATAAAATTGTCTTTCTTTCCCTCCACCCCCCAAACTAGAAGATGTCTATTCTTCTTCACTGATTACCTCAAAACAGCCCACGTGTTCAACACACCAGTCAGATGAATACAGCAACCAATATCCCTGTTAACAGGTCTAGCTGTCAGAGAGACGTCTTCACATACAGCTACTGTGACCTTCAATAGCACAGACAGACTGACACGAAGGACATGAAATTTCGGTCCTATACAACAGCTGCCAACCCAGCAACGTGAGGCTCAGCACTCCCCGTGCACCAGTGACTCATTCAGAATTATTCACTTTTCCAAAGAGGAGAGGGGGCACTAGTCTTTAATTAGATAATGCTATTTTTATAGCCTGGAGCTGCATTTGGAAGCAGACTGATCTCTGGCGCAACTTGAGGAACCAAGGTTTCGACGACCTTTTGGGGGAAAAGACAGAATAGCGTAAGCCTCTTCCAGCAAATTCCTGTCGGTCTATAAAATAACTGGCTCTGCTTTTGTGACCAGGACCCTTAGTCCCAGGAGCGGGATGCTCCTGGTGCCCTTCCCCTCGGCCTTGTCCACACTGACCATGGGCTCCCTGCAACAAGGTCCACCTCGTCCTGATGGAACAGCCCCCAGCCTTCAGTCATTTGTGGTCCAGGAGCCAAAACTTGGTGAAGAGCATTTTTCAGCACAGCACCTTTGGACTTCAGAAGGCCTCAAAAAGCCCAGAGGTACACAGCAACTTCCCTACAGATGCTTAGGCTAATCTTCTAAGAAACATACCACAATACTGCCTTAAAGGTTCAAGGATATGGTTGAGTGGCCTGCCAAGCTTTAGTGTTTAATTACCCGTCCATCTAGAAAGTCATGTCAAGGTTGACATTGTCCAAATCCAGCTCCTAGCTGCGGGTTCTCATATGTCCCTCTGCAGGCAGAAGAGTCCCCTTTGCCCCCAGGCCGCGTCCCCACCTCTGCATCTGCACAAGGACAGCAAGTCGCACCTCAGTTCCTCTTCAACAACAGGCACAGATTGCGTTTTCCAGCCCCATGCCAGCAGACTTGTGCACCAGCCACTCCATCATTTTTATGCCTCATCCACAACCACCTATCAGACTAATGCAGCCTCCTGCTTTTTTGCAAACACACAACGTAAGTAGCTATTAGACAGTTCCGCCTTTTCTGCACCGACTTGACAGTTTTAGCATCTGCCGCTAGCAAGAAGCCTACACTTGACCTTGGTTTCCTTCTATTCCTAACCCATCCTTAAAAAGGGAAAAAAAATAAAAGGAAAAAGAGGACTATCTATACTTATTTTTTTTAAGTTTACTGTGCCAGTTGTCTTCATTTTTTACCTCACACCGTACTGCTTCTCGCCGTCTTCTCAGCTATAGCCTTTTCATACAGCAGTCCAAGGTTCATCACTTTTCCACAACCCTCTGCCATGGTGGAGTTTTACCAGCAGTCCCGAGGCTGCCTCCAAACTCAAAACACAGCTCATATTTCTGGATTTCTCATATTTCAGACCAGGCTGTTTCTCCCTCTCCCGCCGGTTTCAGTCCCACCTCAAGCCACAGGAAAGCCTGGAGATTCCCATGCTTCCTTTGCAGGCCGGCAGGCAGCGAGCGCAGATGGCAGGGACATCTCCGAGCCCCAGGCTGAATCCTACCCCGCTTTGGGTAGCCTGGGTACCGCGAGGGATGCGCGCGGGCACCACGGGGGAATCCCACCCTTGCTTTTGCAAAACCCTTCTCCACAAGCCTCCAGCCCCAGAGAGCTTCAGTGCCTGGGCAAACCTCCGAGGTACCTGCGTGATTCAAAGGGTGCCTGAAACCCAAACTCCTAAAAGCCCGTCCGTCTCCATGCCAAACACGCTCCGACGGCGCTGCTGGGGAGCACCGTTACATAACCTCTTGGCATCGCCCTTCCGTTAGCCGGAATCGGTAGCCAGGTGCCAGCCCAGGGATCTACCTCCAGGTGCTACAGGCGGGACGCGCACAGCGGCAGCCGCTCGCAGCCGCCGCGCTCCGCCGCGCGCAGCCCTGGCAGCAGGGCCGGCTCTGCCGAGCTGCCAGGAGATGGTGCTCTTTGGTTTAGCTCTGGATTTGCAAACCCATTTGACAGGTTAGTAACTTTTTTTTTTTTTTTAATCTCCCCCCAAAAATACTCTCCTGATCCCCACTGCGTAACTCTGCAGGGCACGGCCTGCTCAAGAGCTATGGCCCAAACTGTGAAAGTCATTTTGTGATTCATTGGTAAGACAGATGCTGCAGTAAAAATGGATGTACTGGAAGGATCCCTGCTCCTGGTCTATTATTATTTCCCCCGGCTCTCTGTGCAGGTCCCAGGTGCTTTGGGGGAACTAGGAGCAGCAAGGAGGCTGCGTCCTGCGGCCTCAAAGCCACTTCCAGCGCTTTGCTCTGCTCCTGGGAACGTGAGTGAGTCAGGGCACCAGCTGCACGAATTACCCGGCCTTCCCTCGAGACCGCACAGCGGCACCGAGGAAACACTGCCGTGCGGAGAGGCAGGTGCCATCTCCTGCAACTCCAAAAGGATGGGGAGGGAGCTGGATTCTCTCTGTATTCCAATTACTCCATTGATTTTAGTAGAGCGACTCCCCAGGGCTCCCTGTTTCAGTTCTCTGCGTGCCAAATACATGGGGGTCCGCTGGGATCTCAGCCCTGGAAACACTCAGCCCAGGAACAGGATGAGCATCCTATAAGCAAAGGGAGCCACCTCCCCCTAATAAGCATGGGGGGCTTGGGGACAGGGGAGCAAATTCCGTTCAGGACCAAACCCCGGGGGCTGTAGCACTCCCAGGAGCTTTGCTGTGGGGACTAATGTCCCCCCTCCCCGAGCTCCCCCCTGCCGAGCGCCGCAGCCCCGCGTGCAGGAGACACACGTAGGAAACACTGATGAGCTTTTAATAAGATTAGAGCAGATCCACTTTGGGGAGCACAGGGACGCGCTGCACTGCGGGCAGCACCATCTCAGCTGCCTATTAACGACGTTTTTTTTTCCTCCATCACGGCCTCACACGAGAGCAGCTACCAGCTCCTTGCAAGCAGCTCTCAGCAGCTAGGACCACCTTCACTGTGCAGATAGTGCACCAGGGGACCCAGATTCACCCCCAAATAAGTCAAGCAACAGTGCTTCACTACCTGCAGAGGAGCAGGACGTGGTCTGGTGACAAGGAGTGTCCTCGGCTCCCACGGATGTCACCAGAGCTTGTGGCGCCTGGCAGGGGATACTCCAGCAAACCTGGAGGTTCAGCAGTTCTCACCTGCACGCGCCCTCCAGTCTTTCCACTCCACGGGCAGTCTCAGGAGCTCGAGAGGGCCTGGCAGAAAAATGTCTATGTCTACATGTCTAAAATGTCTATGAGGTCTACGGCACCTCAGGCCAGCACCCTAAAAAACACAAAAAAACAAGAAGCACCAAGAAGAGGACTCCCCTCCGTGAGCAGAAGCTTTAGAGGAGCCCACGAATGATTTAAAATAACAGTGTGCTAAATGTTCGTACTAGAAGGGCAGGTGCAGCCGTCCTTCATAGAAGTTATACAAGTATCATTTAATTTAAAAAAAGAAATCACTTTCAGAAATAAAAATAATCGTTGCAATAATATCATCAGGTACAGCAGCACTGGTCACCAGGGTTTGGTGGCAATAAGATATTGCCCAAAATGTTATCAAATGCACTTTTAATTTTCAAATATGCAGAGAATAATGCAATACTCAAATATTTGACCATACTCATATTTCTCACAGAATGATCAAACTTTGTTTGATCCCTAGATAAACAGTCCTAGATAAAACTATACCCAGTTTTAGCCCTAGATAAATCTACACCAAGCACTAAGTGACTGAGCACATAAGACCCTTTTTCAGGTGACTTGAAGGGCCCCCCTCCTTTTAGAACATTAGCCACAAAAAAGTCTCAAAATCTGGACGTTTGTGACCAAGTCTCATTCTCTTTCATGGCCCAAATAATTTAGGTACTATAGTGAGCGTGATTTGAGAACCTCCATTATTCACCACTTTTACCTTCATATTGCTGCAAAAATGACCCAAGCCCCCAGCATCCCCTTCCCCTGCCCAGCCTCCCTCTCTATCACAGGCACCTCTTCCAGGTCCAGCCCCAGCACTGCTGTCTCCCAAACACAGAGAGCATCAGCCTCACATAAGTGATGCAAGACAACCCTGACCCCAACACAGCCAGAAGAGGGAAAGTGGCCAATAGCGATGATGCCGTGATAACTTGTCCAGCCCTCCATCCTGCTGGGAAGGGGATCACAGCCCTGTAGTTTTGGGGCCGTCCATGACTGAGCAGAGAGGGCTCAACAACAGGAAGATAAAGGAGCCGCTGGAGAGAGGCTTTTGCTGAAATGTGAGCTTTGGAATAAGATCTGCTGCCCAACTGGAGAGACCTCTCTTTTCCATCTGTCACCCAACTAACATTTCATGGAAAAGCATTATGGTAAAAGAAGGAAAAGGATGAAAGTACCATCTCCCACCCCAGGCTCAGTTCCCACCCCCAGGGTCCAAGCTACTTCAGCACCATAAATCTTCCAAGGATGCAGAGCCATAACTGCAACAAAGTTCAGCTGAAATCACCGAGGGCTCTCGAGAGGAAAATTAATTTTGTGACGATGCAGAACAGTCACAGTGATGTGTCAGGTGCAGTAATTCAGGGAGAAAACCAGCTGTCAGGAGCTGAGGGCCAGGGTGTATCAGGAGTGATGCCAGCAGAGACCCAGGATTTACATCTGCATAAAACTGTCACTGGGGAGAGAAGTACGAGACCCTGAGAGCCACCAAATAGAGTCTGAAGACAAGACACTACCAGCCACAAATCAGGATCAAATCCAATGCCCAAGGGAAAACTGGGGAAACTAGGTCAGAGAGGACAGGGCTGCGTGAAGCTGACACACATGAACTCAAATATCACCATCTAGCTCCTTTTCCCTGCAGCGTTTTCCCATCGCAACTTGGCCAGCATGGGGAGGAACTGCATACGCTGGCTCCTGGGGACCACCTTTATTGACAGCCGTGGTCAGAAACGTTAGGGGAAAGAAAAGGCTTCAGATAAGATCCAGCTTCAAATATGATCCAGAATGTATAAAAGCAAGAAGGAATGAGGATATAGGATGGAAAAAAAATATATATATATATATATGTATGTATAAAAAAAACCCCAAAACTCCAAAGGCAAGAGAACTGTTCTGCCAATGCAGGTGAGGCAGCAGGACTCCTCTCCAAGGTGCTGGTGGTGTTGGCTTGCATGTTAAATGATTTCCTTCTATTTCTGGATGGTGGGGGCACAAATGGGGCATCTGAAAGTCAGTCACAGAATTCCCAGAGGATATTAAACCTCTCAAAGTAGTGCAGAATATGGGGCAGATCCACTGCAGTCAAATCAGCATCAACCTGCTGGCTCCAGCTTATGCTTAAGGAGGATCGGGCCACATGTGATACAACTACATGAATGTCCTTGCCTTCAAGGTCCCTTCTTTATTCACCTGCCACCACATCTCTTTCCCGTGCGAAAGAAGAGGCCACTCCAAGCAGAGATGGAGCCGTATTTAGGATCTCAAAAGTCCATGCAGATGGACTGTCCCCTTCTTTGAAGGGCTTTTACTACTTCCCAAGCACCCTGCCCAAGGAGTGTTTGCCCAGGCTGGGGCATCTCAAAGGTGGGATGCTCCAGCACTTGGAGCCGGAGCTGCCCATGGCCCCATCCGGCTGCACAGTGGAGGCTCCTGGACTATTGCACAACCCCACAGTGACTCTGGTGGGGCAAACTCTCCAGGAATAGGGGCACTTGGGACCCTTCCTGGCTCTCCTGCTCTCCAGGCAGGAAAAACAGCTCTAGCTTTGCATGGGGCAAGTGTGTCCGATCCCCCCTTTCCAGAAGGGCCGGAGGAAGCTGAGGTAAAGCCCGGGCACTGCCTGCAAAGCGACGCAGCTCCCCATGATCAGAGTTGGTGGCTCTATCACAGGCTTCGGGGGATTTCAAGAACAGCGTAGGCAGCACTGAGGAAAGCGTTTGGGGTCGCTGCAGAGCAAAGCTGAACCCAAGCCAGCCTTTTACCGGAACGTGGGTTATTAAGGCAGGTGGGGGGCAGCAGCGTGACGGCATCATCAGGCACGAGCCAGGATCAACATCCCCGTCGGGTTCCCCTCTCCACGTTCAGCAGCACAGCTGGGTGCTTGGCTTTTTGCAAAACGCTGGGGATAGTGTTCCGGATCACGATGCCTCATGCATCTCCCCCAGATGCTTCGCTGCTGCTGGTGAAAACCTGGCGGCCGGGGAGCCACAAACACTGGAGCAAGAGGGAGGAAGGGAGAGCTTACCCTGCGCTCTCCTCCTCTACCCGGATCACACGGGGACAGAGCTGGAGCCCTCCAGAGCAGCAACCTACTGCACAGGCTCATGGCAAGTTATTCCCAAGAAGAGCGACTAACAGCTTTGTCCCAGTTTCATCCTAGAGATCTCACCCCTACTTCCATTACCGGCATCTTCCACTTCGATACACCCAGACATGCAAAAGAGATCAGCAAGGCTAGGAAAGCACTGAAAGTTTCTGATTCAGCCTGGGGAAATTTCAGATCCTCTTCTACTGGTGTTTTCTTGTCCTAATTTTAACCAAAGTTCTCTTGAACCCACAGCAAGGAGAGGTGATCCTATTAGGGACAGAGAATTAACGTTTTTCCTGCTTCAGGCTCTAGCACAAACTACTTTTGGAAGAAAACTAGGTGACAGGGTGCAATCTGAAAATATCATCACCACAAAAAAAACAAACAAACAAAAAAAAAAACACCACACCCTTTCTTCCATCCCATCAGTTCTACCAGGCAGAATGCTGGGTCTGAAGTCTACCACTACTTTAGAGGTAGTTCTCAACAGGGCAAGTCTGTAGATAGTGTTGTTTGGGGGTGAATCAGCACTAAAGAAAAAGCAAGTGTAGCCCACAAGATTAAGGGTGTTTTTGTTTTGTTTCTTAAAGGGCCGGAAGAGGAGATCCAGAAAACACCAGGGTGAAAAGTCCTACGTCCTCCAGGAAAGTCCATTTTGAGTCCACCATAGCGAGCAAGTCAGAGGGTCTTTGGAAGAAAGGCACGTAACGACCGACAATGTGTGAGCACAACAGGGAGATGAGACTCCTACTTGGATAAAGCTTTTCCTCTAGCACAAACCAGGAATGTTTTTGTGTGTGTGATTTGGTTTCCTCATTTACGAAAGGCACAGAAAGATGCAAGAGAAACTAAAGAAAAAGTTGCTGCTGACACAAGCACTGGAGAGCAGGATGCCTGGGTCCCCTCTGGAAGAAGGAAGCACAGAGGAGATAAATTTATATTGTATGGGAAGAGGGAGAGCGGGATCAGTCTATAAATACTCTCAAGGTACCAGTACAAATGCAAGGAGAGAATTAGTCACAGTCTAAGAAGATGGAAGGAGAAAAAGCAATGGCTTGGAGTTAAAAGACAAAATGAGGCTAGATGTTAGAGGATATTTCTTGACAAAAGAAGCACAGATAAATGAAATAGAGAGCAAAGGATGTTTTCTGGGTACTTTTCCCCACTTTCCAATGCATCTACACAGGCCTTCAGAGGGAATGATGCGCACCTCTGCCCTGGGAGGAGTTTCCAAAAATCTTTTTGCTGGCATCACTGTGGATAGCTGAATGTTGCCTCTTGTACAGTAGCACTCCCGACAAAGGCTAAGCAAATAAAACACTTCAGTTCATCAAGAGGAAGTTAAAGAGAAGAAATTCTGCTCAGAATTGAGCACAAGAAATTTAAACTTTTTTCCCCCCCTTCCAGTGAAAATAAATAAAAATCATTCTAGGTCAAGTCAATTTAGTCTGACCTGAAGCTAAGTGTCACAGATCTGGTTTACAGCAAACCCACTTTGAACATCAAAGGGAATCGCTGTGCGACAGGGACCCTAACGGGAGCACATGTGCCATGGTGTTTGCAGAGGGCTCTGCTGCAGAGCTGCCCTCGTTTGCCCCATCGCAGGCAACTGGGCTTGATGGGTTGCAGCTCCCTGCAACGTCAGTGGGGGAACATCAATGCTCAGTGGGAGGATTTGCCCTGTGGAGGGCAAAATTGATGCTGTTCCTTCTCACTGTCTCTGAAAAGACTCTGGAAGATGCGGTCCAGCTACCTAGTTCCTTCCATAAACTATTTGGGCACCATCCTTTGCACATACATCCGAGGCATCACCAAGCTTCCAGCACGCGTTTCCAAGCTGTGGACCTCATGGAAGAGCATGAGCAGAAGAGCCTGCTGGAGATGAGCCACACGCTGTTGATCCATGCGAAGCTCTGGTCACTCGTGCAGCAGTTCACAGGGTTGTGGAGGCAAGGCAGGACACTTGAGGCTTTTCCACCACTTTGGTGCAGCACAGGCATGACCAAAGTTTGCAGGCAGTTCTAAATCATCCTGGGAGCCATTTTAGCTCCCAGCATTTTGGAGCTGAGCCATGAAATTATTCACCACATTGTATAGTTGCTATAGTAACATCATATTGAGTATTATTAGAAATCACAGTCCCCAAAGCCCATCTATTGGAAGGAATCATGCAGTGGGGGCAAGAACCATCTTTTTCTACAGGGCTTTTTTTCACTTGGCCCCAGTGACATCCTTGGGAATTAACCAGGCTGCACAAACCTCTCCCTAGCTCTACCATAGCAAGGAGGTCTGGACTGCAAAAAGAAATGTGCACCCAACTTTTGACAGCCCTATTTGTTCAAAGCGCTGCTTCTCCAGGCTTATTTTCTGCAGCAGTTTGCTCATGCATTTTCCAGAGAGAATGAAAAAAATGTGTCCTAAACACAGGCAATGGACATTTTTATTAGCCCGAACAAACAGCAACACAAATCCGAGCCTCTCCCCTCCGTTGTTCAATAATCCAGAGTGTGATCCTGCAGAGATGACTTTTGTAGTAGACCTTTCTGAACACTTCCCATTTCATGTAAAAGTAACAAGAACTGTCATCATCTTTTCTGCAAATGATGTGAAGTTAAACCTTAGGACAGTGCATATTCCATAGGAAAAATTAAATTAAGGCAGTGGGGGACTGAGACTGGACAGAGATCTAGACTGCACCTTGCTCTACACCAGTCACACCATGCTCCTCCACTGCAACTCTTTTCTTTCCAACAGGAAAATTGCGTTTCAGCATTTAAAAGCAACTATTAGGTAACAGCTTTCCATATTAAATTAGGAGTGCTCACTGGAAGAGTGTCAGACCACAGAATTAAATAGTAGATAAGCTGCAGTAGTCTGCATGGACTCTGCACACTGATCCTCTTGGACTCCCTCTCTACAGTATACAGTCCCCTGATGCCACTACTCCTCTTGCCATGATGGAAGTCAAACTGAATGAGAGATATCAGGGTGATGGATGGGGAAAAGGGGAGCACTAGACACTCACAGCCTGACAAAACTTCTAAAAAACAATATTTTGTTTCAGTTTTAAGCTCTATTTCTTCAGTTTTCAATTTCTCACCAACCCTCCTTTCACTCAACCCCAAACAGGGACCTTGAGAGTGTTTGATCTCTTCTAATCCAACTCTCACATGGTTCAAGTGAGACTTCACCTCCCCACACCTTGACAAATCATAGAATCATAGAATGCTTAAGGTTAGAAGGGACCTCTAGAGATCACCTAGTCCAACCCCCAGGCTGACAGACATCCACACCCCAGCCCATGGGGATATGGCACAAAAATATCTGTAATCCCTGGCTGGAAAAGCTAACTGATGATTTCTACTTTAAAAATTGAGAGCAAGGAAGATGAGGGAGTTGAGGATGAAAGGCTGCATGAAAGAGAAGGGAAGTTCACAGGGGTTATTGGTACTGCTACTGGCTTCATTATCACCTACCCTGAAGCCATTTAGCACTGTTTTGCAGTGTGAAAGGGCCTTCACATGAATAAACATTCAGGTCTGTCACTGTAAGACACCTGCAGCATATGGACAGCCTCTTCCATTTTAGTGTTTTCATCCCTGAAACGCACACAGGCTTGAGGACTTTATGCCCATTTTGACCAAGAAGAGAAGCATAAATAGCCATTCCAGGGGCTATCACTGTGCGTATTCCCAGCACTCAAACACCTCCCCAGGAGGCCCTCTGCAACATGTCACCTAGATGAGACGTGCTCAGGTGGCCAGAGCACATCCCAGGCTCAGCTGGGCATAGCTCAGGCTCCAAACTTCCCCAGGTGCTAAAAGGGGATTAGCAGTGCACACACCTTCCTAGCAGCCCTCAAGGCAGCTTTTAGCTTCATGAAAAGGCACTAAGCTATCCCCTATGGCAAGCCCAGCAGCACCTATACCATTTTTGCTCCACCTCAGGAACAAGGGCTTTAGATGGAGCAGACACGTGTCAGGTAACATCCCTGCAATAAGGAAACGCACTGATGAACCTTGCCCAGCATCATATCCATGCCCAATTTGTCCAGCCAAGCTGTTATACCCAAAGCCCTGCTCTCTCCAGCCGCTTGCACCTCACCATAAGTTGCTGGACCACATGTGATTTGCCCCTGCCCTACAGCAAGTTCATCCTGGTTGCAGAACCTTCCTCTTGGAGGCAACTGGTGAAAGCCACAACCTGAGATGCAGGACCTGAAACAAGGTTTGGCTACACACACACACACACACACACACACACACACACCCCATTTCAGTACCTATTTACCCACATCTTGGCTGCTATATTTTACTGATAACCCAAGTTATGCAGATATATTCACTGAAAATGCATAAAGTATGCAAAAAAATGTCAAATGCATATATTTTCAGGTAACACTGGAGGCTTCATTTTTTCTTTTTAGATTTTACCTCTTATTTTGAACTATATAAAAGCTTTGTCCACCAGTCATCTAACTTTACTCAAATGAGTTTTATAGCAACTACACTGACAAAAAATGTGTTCTCCTGAGAATTCCTACACTAAAATATCTGTAATGTGCACTGGGACCTGACAGCCTGCAGTTTACACCAATTAACATGATGCGAGACTTCCAAATCCCTTCACTGCTCTTTCTAAAAGAAAAACAATTCCACAGATTTCTGCTAAAACAACATACAGAGTACGGTAAGTTTTCCAATTCTGATCCATCCTTGAGGCCTCTGGAACAAGACCCAGAAGACCATGGAGGTTCTGAATACAAGGAGGGTGGTGTTAATGGTGCAATGCAGGTGCAATGGATTGGGCACATGCAGAAAGCAGGGAACACGCACACCTGCCTAGATGGGAAACCATCCCACCCAGCTTCTCCCCTGCCACCTGTCCCACCCAAAGCCATGCAGGCACATGCAACAGGAGGAAAGCCCTTTGGGGCTGGAAATGCTGCAGAGGCCCTAAGCAGCCTGCCAGGCTGCTGCACCTAAAGAAGGGGCCGAGGTATCTTAGGTAAGGTGCTCTGTCAGCTTCCAAAGGTGTTGGGGGCTCCTGCTCACCAGTCTCTCAGCCTGCAAAAATAAACCTCTCCTTTTCAGGAAAAGATGGTGAGAGGCTGGGGCTGTCCACACCACAGGAAAGGAGCACTGCTCTGTTTGGAAGGGTAGCAGGAACAGGGAATGGGTTGGCCCTGTTTGGGTCCCTACAGGAAGTCGTGCCCTCCTGTCATGCTGAACCCGAGGTCCCCTTGCCAGGTAACAACCACTGCCTTCAACAGCAACCTGCTTTCTGACTCCATATACCCATTAGAAAATTGCCCTGTGATGCAGCTGCTCTAGTGCTTCAGAGCCTCCTTCCAAGTCTTCAGCCTAATTTTATTTATCACCAGCCTATATCCATTAGTTCTGGTTTCAGCATTGGCCTTTGGCCCATGGAAGTATTTATAGGAAGCAATCATTCCCTCACAGCTCTCATTCCACTAGACTGCCCAAATTACCATCCCTGCTCTCCAAAGCAAAGCTCTCCATCCCCAAAAAACCTTCTGGGGAACCTAAAACACCTGGTGCCACATTCTGGGAAGTTTCCTTTTCTATTTTTCTGTCCTCAGTTCCTCTTTGAGACACTTTCTGACAATATTTCTACACAGAGAAATGCATTTTAGCAATGGGCAGACAACACAGACCTTTGTTTTTTGGGGTAGAGTATCACATCTACATGCAGGTGCACACCTACACACTTTTCAGCATTGCCCAGGGATTTCTGGAGTCTATTTTATAGATGATCAGCACACTCGATGCCCTTGCCCAGGCCCTGCTTTGCTGTACTTAAAATGGAAAGCTTGGAGCAAGCCAGCACGCTCACGTTGAATTTTGGCCAAAGCACCATGGCCCATCTGTTTGGGATTAAGAGCACAACAGAACACTAATAAGTGATCTGCAATTTGTATCCTTCTCTACTTTGGAGCATGGTGGGGAAATGTATATATATATTCCCAATACCAAAATACTCTTTCCAGCAGAAAAGCAGTGATAATTGTTCAGTATCTTTTCTCCTCATATGCTTAAAAAGTTTAAATTCCAAATCTAAGCAGCCTGCTCTCACGGGGCTACTGTAACAGCATGAAAAATTACATAAAGCTTAGTCTTTTTGTTAGATGAATTCAATTCTTCAGCTGCTTAGGCTGCTCCTGTATATCCTTTCTAAATTAAATTAGGTTTTCTGTACCTACAGCTATGGTTATCCCAAGCTTTTTTCCTGTGTATTCCACTGTGAAAATCATGATTAAGTTCATTTGTCATAAAACAAACACGATGCCATGAATGATAAATAAGCAGAGCGAACTGCAGGGCTGGGCGATGCAGCTTGCTCTCCCTCGGTGCTCGGGGCGGGCAAGGAGGATTTCCAAATTGCTCATGTCTGGGATTAAAAAGACTCTTAATGAAGAAACCTCCCTAACGAGTTAGGCCCTTTCCTGCAAGGCCACCAGCCTGAGTCACAGGGAGAGAGTCCAGCGATCTCAGCATCACATCCCTGCGCAGGTGGGGGGGATGCACTGAGGGCTGGCAGGCTCGCCAGGGGGTCCTCATGCAGCATCACCTCCACCACGGGCCCGGGGAAGTCTGTGAACATCTCCAGCGCTTGTTACCAAAGCCGCGAGCAGGAGGCCAAGCTTCTCCCCAGCTTTCTTGTGGTAGTTGTGTTGCTTTGCTCCAGACTTTGGGACATGCTAAGGCAGCCATGGGAAGCCACCTGTCCCACCTCCCAGAGTAACTCCATCATCCAGGAGAAAGCCAGGGCGGGGGGTTTGGAGAGACACCGGCAGAGGCACTGCCTCGCTGTAACCTGCACGCGGGTCCACCACGGTTGCTTTATTCTTCAGGCCTTTGCATTTTCTGTGTTCCAGTATGTTCAAATCCTACATTTCCTTTTACCAGAGTCTCCTGGGCCAGCTCCACTCCTACTCCTTTCGCCTGAAATGATTCAGGCTCCAGTCAGTAGCTGGTCAATACATTCCATTAACGCAATATTTTCTTGTTCCATCCATAGTCACAGCATGATGCAAACACATCCTGCTTCTCTCCTCAAAAGCATCATCTCCTCTCCCTAGAGGGGACCAGACAGATACTCCTTGTCTTTCCAAAAAACAGGTTGACAAGGTTGCCCTATTCTTCCCTAACATCAGAGCCAAGTTGCTCTGATTATGCAGAATCTGCCACAGTTTGAGAAGCCACAAGAAAAGAATCAGAGCATTGTTTTTATTTTTACTGCCCTCCCAAGCCAGCCCTTCTTGTACAGGTTGAGGACAGATTTTGTGCAGAGCAGCACGTCCTCAACAGACAACAGGGCAGATGCTGCAGTCTGGGGCATCTCTGCGGAGTCCCGCTTCGTGCCTCACCTGTCAAACTGCAGAGTATTTAGCTCATACTGGAGCTGTGCAACACACCCAGGTCTCGTGGAGTCCAAGGTGGCCATTTCCATGTGCCATAACTGCCCTGCACTCCCAGCTGTATGACTGCAGCAAACAGGGAGAGCCAAGGTCTGCTCTGCAGCATCTCTCCACCTAGACTGATTTTTAGGAAGGAGATTCCAGTTTCCCCGGTATTTGCCTATTTGAGCACTGACCAATAATGTGCCCAAAGCAGTCTGATTTTTTTTTTTTTTCCTGCCTAGCTAAGGCTTTGGGTGAGCTCACCTCCATCCCCTACAGGATGCCAGTTAGCTCCCATTAACCCCTCCCCTGCAGAAATGATCCCAGAAATGGCACAAAAATATTCTAGCTTCATCAGCCCCTGGCACAACCTGGAAAGCACACAGGCAGGCGGAAGGTCTGTGCTCAGCGTACGGGAATTGTCCCACAGGGGTTATTGAACAAGAGGAGGGGAATTGCCGCTTGCAAGCAGACCCACGCTCCTCATTTAACTGAGCCTCAGGTAGATCCGTGCTGGATTCATCCTACTCTCCCTGTTACACGCAGGTCACGAGCTCCCCTGGTCAGCTGGGATCAGGGTTTGTCAGGACATTAAATTGGCGAACGCATTTGCAAGAGGCACCAAGTCACTGGCAATGTTAAGTGAGAAAGGCAGAGACAGGAGGCAGAGAGCTGACACAGCCTGCGCTTCCATCAGACAAACACAGCGATGCATTTTACTGAGCCAGACAGACACAGCTCAAGTGCTACAAAACACAAAACACTAACGACATTTTTGGAAAGCAGGAACTGAGTTGCTGCAGAAGAACCCACAGTCTGCCTGGTGCCTTGAACCCCCTTTTCCCAAGGGACAGGGCGCTCAAGCAAGGCAGAGCAGGGAGAGCCCCCCACCCTGTTCCTGCAAATGAGCCTTGTCCCCAGCCTCTGGGCCACCCTGCAGCACAGGCAGGCTGGGCAGCAAGCACAGGCTGAGGGTCCCCAAAAATGCAAGCTTTAATCCCAAACATTACTCTAGTGCATTGCAACAATGCAGCACCAAATGAGAACAGTTTCTGGAGCCAAGCCCAAGCATTGCCAAAGCAGAATGGTTTCCAAAGGGAAAGCACCACAGTCACAGCTTGAAAGTGGAGGCAAAGGGGCTCATGCAGCTATAACAGGCAGCAAGCACCTCACTACAGCAAAGGCTCCATAACCCACTCACCTGACACGCGATGGCAGAATAATTCCCAGCTCCTGCACGGTCCTTCCCACCAGCAGGGCTAAGGGAGCAGCCTTTGCACGGGGGCTGTCACAGTGCTCGCGCCTGCAGAGCAGCTCTGTTTCCCGAAGCACAGCCGCGTGGCGCCAGGTCTTGATCAGCCCTGTCCTACAGCTACAGGCCTGATTTAAAGGCCATTAAAAGGCAGCGGAGCCATTACCAACTTGCAAGGGCTTTGGAGCAGAACGCCAAGGATCACTGAAACTTTTACTACAATTGCCTAGTGAAAATTGAAGCTACCTGATATTAAATCTTATGCACTATTTGCCTTTCACATCCTCAAATACAAAAGATTTTTAAAAGATCTCTTGCTGGCTCTTTCCAGTGGCCCATTTGCAACGCTTCTTTAGAAATCATACATCCAATAATAAGCAGAGATAGAATGAATCCCAGAGCAGAATGCAAACACTTGAACAAGGCTTCCTTGCAAGAGGCCTTTTGGAGGCTCAGGGTTCATCAGTACCTTTAGTAGTGCATTGCTCAAGCCTTTAAAACTACCCCTTCTGCCACTTGCTTTCTTCCTGAACTGGCATCAAGAAGGGGGAAATTAAAGAGCTCCATCAGGCCAACTAGGATACCACATCTCAACATCCATGCAATAACTATGGCCTCAGCAAACAACTCTGCGTCATGATGCCCCTAAAACATGCAGAAAAGGCAGCCTTGCTAGAATACCACACATGCACATAGCTTGCATTCCTCCCAGAGAAAAGCAAGCACTCTCTTTAGATATAGCCTGTCCTCCATTTGCCATTTCCTTTTAATTGCATCTGCAAAGTGGTGAAATAAAGACTAACTTTCAGGATGCCATGATCAGACAGGCTATGAGGAACATAATGATTTTTACAGCACAGGAATATGCATCTATTGCCACTTCCCAGCAAAGCTGGTAGAAAAGCCTGAACTGTCTCCAGTTAGCATTAATATAACTATTAGCAATTCTTGCGGAAACTGTCGGGAAGAACAGCTTGCAAAAAAGAGTGATGATTGAGCAGGCTGCCTTTCCTTGCAAATAATGAAAACTAGGACAAAGAGCCCTAAATGTTTTCATGTTCATCATGTTAGGATGTGCCCTGCAAAGATGCAGTCCTGATGTCAGTGGAACAACTGTAGCTTCCATTACCAGAGGATGCGACACAAGCATTTTTATGTTTTAAAATCAGACCAACCGAGGAGGATTGTGTAACCAGCCAGTTAGGCCATTCACCAGGAAGCAGAGAGGCAAGGCTCTGCTGCCTGCATACATCTTTAATAGCACATAAATAAACCAGTATCTGAACAGGGACTGAAATTCAGGTCTTTCCCCTCGGGATAAGCCTGAAGCACCAGTGCTTTTCCCCTCTGGGCAGCAGCCAGGGGCTGCATGCAACCCCTGCTAAAGGCCAGAATAAGATGCTGATGTCTTGGATTCCCATCCCACACCATCCTCCCCAGGCTAAGCCAGCTAGCTGCCTTCAGCGCCAAAAAATAAATCTGGGTTTCCCAATATCCTCCCAGCCTCTAACCTGGTCACCCTGGTCCTAACCCCAGACCTGTAGCTTCCAGGTGGCCAGAGACAAAAGCCACCCCCTGAAGAAGACAGGTCTGAGGAACAGGGGAGCAGGGCCACAGCTGCTTTTGGAAATGGCTTCATTCTCCCCCATCACACTTTTATTGATTAAAGTATCACACTCATCCACTTTAAGGCAAAGAGTAAGAAAGGCAATAAGTGCTTTTACTAGTCCAATGCCAAGAATAAATTAATAAACACAGTTTTGCAATTGACTATTATACAGCACTCATTCTATACAAAAGGCCATTTTCTGATGAATAAAACGGTGAGCTAAAAATGGCTAATTTGAAAAAAATCAATATAAAATTCACTCCTGCATACTACTGCATAAACCATAACTCTTATGTGGACTCTTTAATATTACATGAATACAGATGAAAAATTCACAGTTTTCCCCTCTTTCAAATTCCAAGAGGAAGTTTAGATTTGTTAGTGTTGGGTTTGGGACCTCCCAAGAAAGGCAGAAGAATCACTGAACACAAGAAAAAGACAGTCCCGAGCATCAATGGCAGCATTTCCTTGGCAGCCTTCAAGAAACATGTAGATGAGGCACTAGGAACATGGCTGAGCAGCCTAGGTGGTGAAGGGTTTATGGTTGGACCTGATGACCTTGGAGGTCTTTTCCAACCATAACGATGCAAGGGTGCTACTGCCCTTGAACTACTTGTCCTCTGCTGCAACAGCCCTGGGTAATATCTATAAGAATATTGACCAACACCTGTATGGATATTGGCTGCCTCCTCTCCCAGTTGCTGTCTTCCTGCTCTAGACGAACTGCGAGCACCTCTCCCAGATCCCAGACTCTGTTTTCTGCAGTTACTCTCTAGGAGAAGCTCACCAAAGCCCATGTGATCCTTCTCCACGATGCCCAGTGCATGGGACAGC
>JAYECN010229933.1:0-25564 GCA_035222435.1 Microcambeva ribeirae | reverse complement strand
GGCAGCGCAGCCCTCTGGGCTGTCAGCTCCTCCTCCCAGTTTGGTATCATCAGCAAACTTGCTGAGGGAGCACTCCACCCCTTCATCCAGGTCATTGATGAATAAATTGAACAGGACTGGACCAAGGACTGACCCCTGGGGGACATCGCTAACCACAGGCCTCCAACTAGACTCTGTACCGCTGATCACACCCCTCTGGGCTCTGCCATCCAGCCAATTGTTAATCCAACTCATCGTCCACTCATCTAACCCACATTTCTGGAGCTTGCCCAGGAGGATGCTGTGAGGGACGATGTCAAAAGCCTTGCTGAAATCCAGATAGATGACAGCCACCGCTCTCCCCTCATCTACACAGCTAGTCATTCCATCATAGAAGGCTATCAGGTTAGTCAAGCATGATTTCCCTTTGGAGAATCCATGTTGATTGCTCCTGAGCACCTTCTTATCCTCCACATGTTTGGAGACAGCAGCCAGGATGAACTGTACCATTGCCTTTCCAGGGATGGAGGTGAGGCTGCCTGGTCTGTAGTTGCCTGGGTCCTCCTTCTTGCCGTTTTTGAAGACCGGTGTAACACTGGCTTTCTTCCAGTCCTCTGGCACCTTCCCTGTTCCCCAGGACCTTTCAAAGATGATGGAGAGTGGCTTAGCAATAATATCCGCCAGCTCTTACAGCACCCTCAGGTGCATCCCATCAGGGCCCATGGATTTCTGGATGTCAGGTTTCCCTAAGTGCTCTCTGACCCAATCTTCTTCTACCCAGGGAAAGTCTTCCTTTCTCCAGGCACCTTCTCCTGTTTCTAGGGTATGGGATTCCAGAGGGAATCATATTGCTATAATGCAAAAATGAAAGCTTTTTTTTTCAACTTAGGGTTACTAATGTTGTGAATTGGTGATTAATGGTTCTGTCTTCTATCCTCAGAAGAGAGGCATCTGCTTGTCTTTCATGTTGTATACTTTATAGTATTTCTATGTTTTTTTTTTCCTTTCACAGGGAAGTTATGTTTCTATATTACTGTCTGAGACATTATTTCTTCTATGACTTGAACATTTCTTGCTTATGATCAGCCCTGTCTTATTTTGACCTTCTTAACCTATTGCAGGTGGGGTAGGCATTGGGAATGCTGTTAAGCCTTGTTTCGGGTGTAGCCTGACTGAAAACTCTGTCTAAAATCCATATACCTCTGTGGTGTGTGCATGAAATAAATATTACTGGGAGAGAATGATCAGATTGCTTTGTGAATCTTTGAAAATATCGATTTCAGTTTCCCTGGCTCACTTTCAATTTAGGTAATTATCTCTTGGGTAGAACAGGGAGGACACTGAAAGGAAGGCAGGAAAAAGATTTAAAGATTGGAATTGTTGAAAACAAAGCTGGGAGTAGACCAAGCAATTGATGAGACTGGAAAAAAGGAGTGCAAATGGAAAGAGATATCCTAATGTGCCCAAATTCTGGCCTCTGTTCTGTCTCTAGCATTATCCATAATATACACAATCTGCTATTTCTTCAGCTAGAAATAGTAAAAATGTACTTATATCTACTTCTGAAGGGGAGAATCTAAATCATGAGATACCTGTTTTAAACTCCTCAAATTAGTTTTGTGACTGCTAGCATAATAAAAGAAGACTGTCACTTGGCATGTCCAGATTTATTTGATGTTTGGAAGAATATCATGTTAAGAACAGATGGTAAGAGGACAATTTGGCCAGGCAGTTGCTTAAACTGATACTGTTGCTGAAAGAAATGTATGTGAAAAGTTGGCTTTGGGAGACTTAGATTTGATTCCCTCTACCACCGTAGGATTCCTTTGGCAAGTCATTTAGGCCCAGACTTACAAAGGTATTTCAGCACCTAATTGCCACAGATTTTAATGGAAGACTAAACACTAGTGTGAGTTTGGACTCAATCTGTCGTACCTTAGTTAGGCATCTCTAAATCTTCATAAAGTAAAAAGGAATGAAATAAAGATTAGGAAGAGCTTGGATGTTATGATAGTGGGACTTTATTATAAGTGTCAACTGAAGGACCTCTTTTATATGTAATTACATGTGTAGATGAGGCACTTAGGGACATCGTTCAGCAGGCATGGTGTTGAAGAGTTTATGGTTGGACTCGATGATCTTGAAGGTCTTTTCCAGCCATTATGATTCTATGTGCTCCCATGTACTTGAACGGGATAACTGACAATTTGTACTTTACTAGAAGGCAGGGGGATGCAACTTATCTCTTCTGAAGCTTAGTGGCAAAGATATCATTTTTGAGGGCAAAAGAAATTTCAATAAGCAAAATCTGATTTACCCTTTTCTTTGGAATAAAATGTTTGCTAATAAATAATGCTGCTGGATCTGTTTCCAATTTCTTTGTAAGAGATTTTTAAACAAGATTTTTCAATGATATTTTCTCATGTGTTGAAGGTCAATGGGATACGTAAAACTTCCTCTAGCATGTTCAGGCTCAGCACTCCCTTTCCCCAGGATAGTGTCAAAGATCAGTAAACTTTCCTGTGTAAAGTTTATTGTTTGAGACCTGCTTCTCACCTTTGAAAAAAAGCACCACCCCCTGCAAAAGCAGAAGTTTCCATTTCCTGTTTTGTCCTGACACACCTTCTCAAATAATAAGTGGAAGTTACAATTCTTCAGTATTGCTTTCGTCATAGCAAAAATGTCCACAGAAGCCTGGGAAAATAAAAGTGATCGAGTACCAGTGTGAGCTAAAGTTCAAAGGGCGCGTTTCACTTAGGGTGGTATTTTTCACATGTTAGCTCTCCAAAATGCTCCTTGCTGATCAAATTAGCCGAATGAGTGATCAAAGCATTCATTTGCTCTAAGCCAACTTCAGTTAATGTTAAGTATGGGAAAATGGAGAGAATGTGAACTGAAATACAAGAGATAGAATTTGAACTATTGAATGTGAATTTGAAGGGATATTAGGCTTTCTTTTGACTGTGTGGGAGATCTTTATAAACTAAAACTTGTAAACATATTTGCAAGTCTTAGAATTAGCTACGCATAAATCAGTGGCTTTTTTTAAAAAATAAATTAAAACTGCTTTTCCTGAGGAAAGCAGCAAAATTGTGATACTTGGACCAGATCACACTTGGTTTGAATTTATGCCAGGCCTACATAAACATTTATATCATGGGTTTTTTTTTTTTCCTCTATTATGCAGGATCTATTCTTTCATGGTATACATGAAACAACATTTCTTGCTCAGCATCCAAAATAATTTGAATGGCACAAATCAGTTGATGTGTGTGTGTTTAGCATGGTATTTTTAAACCCAGTTATGGATTTATTCTCTGGAGTCTACTTGACTGCTCCAATTCCTGATAATGACTTTAAGTCAAATCTTTGAGGAGTTATCATACTTTCCACTTTAAAATATAAATACTTTCATAGTATATTCTGTGGGGGGAGGAAGAAAACTTGTAAAAGAAACTAAATGTATGGAAATTCTTATACCAGATTTGGCTGTGGCCATAGCTAGATTTATTTTACACAGAAATATTAATGAATTGTACAGAAAAGGAAAGAATTGCATGTAAAGAACTAAATATATGCTATACAACATGCATCTACAATTTCTTTAGATAATAGGCTATTGGATCTCTGTCAGTGTATTATCTGTTTCTTAAAAAAAAAAAAGAAAATATAACATTGCTACAATATTGTGTAGAAATTATTATATGCTTAGTGTTATAAATCCTGAATTTCAGTAATTATTCTCACTGCCATTGAGAGTATACTGTCATTCAAAATTTGTAAAGAATGACTTGTGTAGAATTGAGGACAAATATTTATCTGTGTGTGACATGTTCTTCTAAAGAAAACCTTATTTTTTTGCGACACACTCAGAGATGAAATTGAAAGCTAATGTATTCATAGCATCCTTTTCATCCAAGTGAAAGCTGGGGCTTTGATAGAAATTCTGGCTAAAACAAGTTATACTCTTTCCATTCCCTCCCTATTCCATAGGAATTTCTGAAAAAAAAGAGGGAAGAAAGAGAAAGGAAAATAGCTGCATTGGATTTTTTTTTCTTTCCCCTATTCTACACCTCCCTATGTTTATGTGTTTAACCTATTACAAATGTCAAATCTATAGGAAATACTTTTTAGAAGAAAAATCCTCTTCAAAGAAACAAAGGATGAGAACCAAGGTTAGCCATGTGAAGAATAGAATATGGCACTTTCACAGGGAATGTGTCTATTGTTAGTTCAAATCACAAGTAATTGCACTATCAAAATATGATGAATAGTTTTTTAAAATATTTGCTTTAGATAACAGAACATTGCATTGGTATTCCTCCCAGGACACTTGTGACAGACTTGTGTGTCTTCAACAATCTATTTTAACAGTAACTTCTATGAACTGCATGAGATCTAACTTATTTTCCAAGTGCAACCAGATATGTTTTATGGCAGACAGACTAGTCAAATACTCACTATTGTGCAAAGAGCAGCATATTATTCAGTTTTCATGCAATCTGCCATTATGGCCAGTAAGCCCCCTGAATGGGATAAACATGCAGAATAGAATTGAATGAATAAAAAAAAAAAAAAAAGCTTTCCAAATAAACTGATTAGGCTGAGTAAGAAAGGTTATGCTTTCTGCATCTGCTTAATTTCCCAGAGAAATCACAGATTTATAGTCTGATGTTAAGGATGGAGTATATCTTTGTGCCTGGTAAATGGTACTTTCTGAGACTTTTAGTAGAGGGCCTGATTTCATTAAGCACTTTTTTCTTTTTCTTTTCCCACTTGGCCCGAGTTGAAAACACTGACATTAAAAGCACAGTTACTTTATATGATTCAGAAGGGTGTGAGGAACAATAACAACCAACACTTCTTGGGATGGGAAAACTCCTCTCTTCCCTAGTGAGCAAGGAAGTCTGTCCACACCCAGTATTTTCCAGAGGCCATTCACCACCAGAGGAGAATAAACGAAAGCAGGGGAAACTGAATTCAATATAGTGTAGGGATAAGATAAAGGCTGATAAAATAGATGATGTAATATTTCTAAAGGTATATTTCTAACATGTTAGGAAATGTTTTTAAATGCATATTCACTGGTGATACCTTGTCAAGCCGCAGCGTTTTATGAAAGTATGAATTCAAAATAGAATTCCCCTTAATATGTCTTAGATGTACAAAGTCTACTGTACACATATTTATATGTAATGAGAAAAAAGAGGAGGTGAAAGAGAAGGAGAAGGGATGGTAAGTTAACAATGGTATATTTATGCAAATTATAGTAGTTCCTCTGTTCCATAGAGTCCTTATTAAAAAATACACATGCACAAACACACACACAAACACACCAACTCCTTAAGTTCTTTCAGCAGTCATGAGACACAATCAGGTCCAAGTGACCCCCCTGACACTGTAGAGGCATGCCTTAAGCATACTGTGTCACTGGCTTCTTGAACTAGCTCTAAAATAGTTAGCTCAGATATTGGTGACATGGTAGTTGAACCAGACTGCCTAAACTGAGGCATCATCTCAGTCATCTGAAGCTCTTGGTGTTCTCAAGATTTCACACCTTTCTTTCAGCTAGTAGGCAAATAGCAGTTAGGCTGGCCGCAAAGTACACATTATCTTGACAGATGAAGTCAAGGTCTTCCTAGGAAATACAGCAGGCTGCTTTATCTGCTAGATATGGATCCAGCTGCAATAGCAAATAGGCTCAGAATGCTGGACTGGGTAGTGAGGAAGGTAATCAGGTACTGGGAAAAGCATAGGTTTTCCCAGGAATATTAGCTAGGTTACTGACAGACAACCCTAAGACCATTCAGCAAATAGTGTGTACAAGTTGTAGATCTGACCTGAGATTCATTCTTGAGGCAATTTCTCTCCATCAGTATAGATGCATCAACAGATGCCAACCAAGAAGCATGGGATTGCTAATTGTGGACATCTGTTTTAAATGACTGCCACTGACTGGTGCTCACACATGGAATACATAGAAAATATTTTTCCATAGACAGGAGCCTTGTGAAATCTCGCTGGATAGTCTCCTCATAACTTACTAATGGCTCAAAATTGTTTTTGTTTCAGTTGGCACAGTGAAAACAGAAAACATTTTTAACTTTCTGGGGTTTTGTTTTTTTTTATAATAAAAGAGTTGAGAAGGGTGAAAAATATAAATCTGACCAAAACATGATGTGGAAGGAAGGACAGAATTTTATCTGTGCTTGTTCTACACACAGATTAGGTCTACTTAGAGAAAAATAAAACATTTCAAATATCAAAATGGAAGGATCTTATTCTAACTTTTACCAATGCAAACAAACAGCTTAGTCAGTAAGAAACAAAGGACACAGAAGTTAATCATCATTCTTGACTTCTATAAACCTATGGGAACCCACAATCTGTAATCCTGTTTACTTACCTGTAAGATGGCTTTCCAAGACGGTTTCCAGATGATCTGGAATCAGCCTGCAGATTCCACATTCCTTCATTCACATACAGAATTTATAATTATCTCCCAATAACAGAATTTTAGAGAAATAAGTACATTTATGTGACTGGTCAGCCAAAGAATTCTTCCCCAGACAAATCATGCAGTTTTGCACAACACAGAAGCAGTAAATTTTAAACAAATCTTAAATCAAACACTCTTTTTTCCTGAACACCTTCCTATTCATCTCGACAGTCAAACAGACACACAAAAAAGCTCCAGAAATGTTACTATTTGCCAAATTTAACTTTTGGAAGAATAAATAAAACTTTGTGTGGGGTACACACATGTGTCTGTTAGTTTTGAAGCCTTGAAAAAGTAGTGAGAGTCCATCCTTTCGGACAATTTCATCACTTCCAGTTTTCAGTAGAAATGCAATTTGCAAAAGTAGCTGTTTTACCATCAACAAAATCAAAAAAAAGTCAAAAAGATTTTTTTTCTTCTTTTCTTTTTTTTTTTTGGCTTTACTCAAAAGCAGGTCAAAGTTTCAAGACAGCTTTTATTTTAGCCAAAATGAATACAGCTATCTATCCTGTAAAGCATTTTATGGATTTGATCCTTAATTACACACAGGACTTTCTTCTTGTTAGATAAAACTTCTGGAAAAAAAAAAAAGTTTAATTAACTTAGTTTGAGGCAAATACAGTAAAGACTAAGAAAAAAGAAAAATAAAAAAGTGTTATAAGGAATTTCACCTCACTTCTATGCTGCTAGAAGACAGTTCATGCTGTAACACAGCATTCTACTTGTGAATACTTCCCACAGGAGTATCATTCCTGCTAACATCAGACATCAGCAAACAAATTGTTTATCCATTGAAGCCAATAAATATGAATAAAGTATCATTTTTCAGTAATTGAATATAGGCACTTACTGACATGTTTGACTTGAACTTTTTTTTTTTTAAGTATCTTTGTAGGATAAAGTTCACTGCTACTTTTATCACCAGCAACATTTCCTGAACTGGACTACAGTATTGTGACCTACAACTTTAGCAATTACTGAAAAAATACTTTGAGGATGCAATCTCAATTTCAGTTGATGTTTTATAAAGCATTGTACTGCAAAACACAGTGATATTAAAGAACAGAACAATAATTTTAAAACTCTAGGCAAAAAATGCAGGTATATTTTATATGAATAGGTTTTCTTGTTATTCAGCTTTTGTTTCATATACTGTGTCCTGTTTTTCCACCTAAATGGTGGCTCTTTGGCTTAGGTTCTTCTAGTTTTACACTCCTTACCTTTAAGATTCGCTGGGCTATTTAGGAAATATATGCCAACAAGGCTAGAATTAGGGACTTATATAGATTTTGTAGTAGTTTCCCAAGAGGATTTTCACACATAATAAACAGGCCTCTGTTTTACCGATGATTTCCTGAACGGGTCTTCTCCCGTTCTTGACAGTGGGATTATTCTCTTAAATTGTGTTTGTGTTTGTGTATCAAAGGGTTTAACAGACAATGTTCTTGAAAGAATATTACAGAATCTAAGTCTAGTAAAGCAGCTTTGAGGACTGCAGTGACTTATTTTTCTTCAACTTTTCTTTCTGACTAGCTATCTTACAAAACAAATGGGGAACATAAAGTAATAGTAGCATGAAGTTTTATTCTTGTAGATGGATGAGAGAGGAATTGGCTATTTTACTTAAAACCATTAAGAAGCTACAGTTGAAGCTCTGAATCCTTCAATTTACGCAATGCATCCCTGTGGAGTTTGAGAAAAGTCTAAATACATGATGGTGCTTCAGAAACCATCTTACGGAATTTTCTAAGCTAGATTGTTTTTCACATGTGCAACAAATGTAGTAAGTCCAATATGATTTTAAGAATTAGTGATTTGTTTTTACTTTGACTTTCCATCTTGTGACATTGTTTGGTATCTCTTTAAAACAAATTTTCTTCTGTTATGTTACAACTTGCATAACAAAATAGATCTTAGAATAACTGATCTATAAGCAGGGTAGAAACAACAGCCATTGCTCCTCTTCTGAGTTAGAAGAGAGTAGTTCAAATCTTACTATTTATACTTCAGTTATGATCTGCCTGTTTATGTTCCTTTCTTCACAGAGTTTCTCTTCTACACTTATGTGCTGTATCTATGGAATCTGTATCTATGGAAAAACATGAACATAAACCCCAGAGAATGAGGGACTATGAGCTACAAGGGAAATTAAATTGCATTTCTTGAACATTCTCACGTATGTCACATTATATTTAAACCTAAGCAGTACTGCTTTCTCCCATTATTTGGTACAATTACTTTCATGAAAATAAACTCCAAAAATATATTGAAACAACTTTTTGCTCAGAATTAAGTAGACCTAAGTGCAGTAAACCTAAGAAGCATGCAGAATGACTTCAGATAATCTGAGCGAAATAAAAACATCTATTTGGTGGGTCAGAAAAATGCTTTTCAGGAGCTAATGATGTTCACACAAAAAAAAACGTTCTTAAAATGCAATTGATTAGGAAGGTGGTACACGAAAGCCATCTGAAACTTTGGAACAGACGTCAGTGCTGAGGGTTAAATTTGACCTCATGACAGGACCATATCATAAGGTATGTCATATGATTTACATACAGTGTTACATATAATTTACCATAGTAACTGTCTGCCTAACTTTAGTAGTTAGAACTGCGCCTTCTGTTAGATCTGACAGCACTTATTGTTTCCATTTATTTTATCTGTCAGCCTGTTATTTCTTGCTGAAGAGAGTCATCAGTTTTTCTTATTTCTCCTTGGTCTCACTACAGTGAAGTCTTTAGTTGAAAGTTCTCTCTGTATAGTTACTTAGGAGTAAATTCAATTTACTAGAAGGCCATAGTTGGAAAACTGTAGAACTGATGGGAATTCCCATTGTTGACTTGAGCTGTAAAGACTGTCTATGTCTTATATATATGTGTGTGTATATATATATATATATATATACACATATATTTTTTAATTTAAATTTAAATGCATAGCTCCATCAATTTTGAAGAAAATGAGCATCCTGCAGTCCTGGAGAGCTTGTCAGCTTATAAATTTTGTGCTTTCTATAAACTTAGACTATCTCTCTATATCACATATTTTGGAGCATGAAAAGCTTTGGATATTTTGATATTCACCATGAAGATGTGTCATATTCAGAGTGTCTCTTTGTTCTTTGTCCATCCATGAAGAGAACTAATAATAGCAGAAAATTGTCAATTAAAAAGTTTGATGTGGGGCCAAAAATTATAAATTTTTCTGTCTAATCAAGGAAATGTTATTTCAATTTGCTGAAAGGAATATTTTAAAAGCAAATCTTTCAATATGGAAGGGAGGACCTCACACTACAGGGTTTTTTTGTAAGCTAGTTGAACCCATTTCATCATATGACATGAAATTCCTGACAGAATAAATGGAATGTTAAACAGACGAGTATCTACAACCTTTTTTTTTTTTTTTTTTCCTGGTGTTTCTGTATTAGTGACATATGTATGCTCCTACAGAGTTAAAATTATAGGGTACTACGTGAATATGACAAGAAACAGTCATTTCCTATAAAAAGTTTAAAGATATAGTATGAGAATCTTTAAAAATGTCTCAGTAAGAAAAAATCTTAACTTCAAAATATGTTTGCAGAATTGGTATCTCAACAGCCAACATAGATAGAAATCAAAAAGAAGTGCAGCTGTTTTAGAGCAAGAAAGTGAAATTTTGTGATTACCTCCTGAGGAAAAGGATACAAACACAAGAAGGGTGACAGACAGACTTTGACCCAGTATCGTCTAAGTCTAATCCAATGCATTAATCATAAGTCTTCTTCTAGCCTCTCGTGTAAGGGTCTAGAAATATAATTCAGAGTTTGCATCAATTCATCTAATCATTAATCTTCTACCAAAAGAAATTAGAAAATAGATTAGTCTTCTACAAATAGAAATCATTATTTTTTCCTGTAGTATGCCTCTAGTGTATGTTATAGCTACAAGACAGTTTATTGAGTCTTAAGACTCATGCATAATTTTGTGTCACAGATTACTGCGTAGTTGCAGACATATGGCAAAAGAGTTAATGGAAAAAAACTATGTAAAACTGTAAAATAACATTAAAAAACTATGCAATCCTTTCTCATCCTCCCTATATTTCTCCATGCCTCAAAATAATAAAAGTAATAAAAAATACTTTTGTGAAGTAATTTTGTTTACGCAACAATTTTTGTTTGTTTCTCTGAGTAGGAACAGTGATATACATAGAAGTAGAAAAGGAAGTACCAGCTTGATCTGGAAAATTTTAAGCCAATGACACCTCACTGTATGGATAATTAGAAACTTGAGCAAATAGATTTCTGTTGTAGGATTAAGAAAAAAATGAAGAGCCTTATTTACTATTAACTAATGTATTGTTTCTGTCTATGGTTCTCTAGTCATGCTTGCCAAGTTCTTCTTTAGCTTAGACCAACTGCTTGAAATAAACAGTGTATGCAAAACCCATTTTGCTCATATCACTTCACCAGTACTTGACCCGAAGAAATGAGAGTCATACATGAAGACAAGAGAGCTGGAATGACAATTGCTCTATTTGTCCTGTTTTGTTTGCTCCTAAGCAGTCAAAATCCAAAGATTTTTTATCAGCGTACCCTCTCTTTAGTGTTTCAATTTTGTATCCAAAAAAAAAAAAAAGAAATTAGGAAAAATTTCCCTTAGAGTATTGTTCAATTGCTTAGTGATATCAGTGATACAGTGAAAGCACAAACTGCCACTTTATTTTCTTTTTTTTTTTTTTTTTTTAATAGTCCAAGTGAGACATGACTTCAACTCAGCTACCACAGTAGAGGCCATGTAGGCCATGATGCCTTTGGATAGTCAGTACATCATGCATGAAACAGTTGCAGGAATGTAGCAAAAACCTCAGTAACGAGCAGAAGTCACATTTCAGAAAGCGCCACTAAACAGAAGAAACAGCAGTAACATAAAAATGTTACATCAACAGATATAATATTGTTATTCACACTGTAAAAAGCAAAACAGTTTGGAGTTATTAGTCAATTATTACAAATGAGACTTTACTAACTTGTCCATGCTTCCTTACATTTTCAAAAACGTCCTGTTTTGTTTAGACAAACTGTTGACAAAGTAAAAGCCTTCAGTTCCATAGTTACAAAGATTTTGAGTGTAAGGCTCTTCAGCTGATGCATCAATATCCTTTTCAAGGCTTTTACTATCCTCTTGATATGGGATGCTTGAAACTACTGCAGTGTCAGACGAGTGTAGTTAACAGTAATTCCTATAGCAGTCAGTCTGGAGAAAGAAAAAGACAGATTTCACATGATCTGGCAGGCTCCAAATGAATGCTAATTTGTTGTCACTTCTTTTCTAGAGCTCAGTCTGACATCAGGATTTCATGTTATTCCTCAGAATACAATGACTGTGAGAAATTCCAATTGCTTGAAAAAGTCACTGTCTCTTCCTTTATGTAAATTCAGGACTCTAGCAGGGCTTCACCTATGCCTATGAGATAAAACTTTACAGAGATGTATTGACCCTTCTGATTTTCCTAGGACATGACAATTTTTATGTTGCAGATTGTGGTGTGTACTCAATTTAGTAAAACACTGATTTTTCTTATTTTATTCTATTCTGCTAGTATTGATTGTAACTGTCTGTTCTAAAATATGTTCATTGTGCACATTTGTCTGTCACTGCATGTTAGTTTACCACCGCTGCCTAGACTCATAAATATTTGCAGTTTTCAGAGCTACTCATGCATGACAGCAACTGTTACATCTTCTGTCCATGTGCTGACTCATTTTGTTGCCTGGTATTCTTTTGGAATTGATCCTTCAGTAAGTTGCTCTTGGAATGCTATTAATGAAGATAAGGAGGATTTTTTAAAAAATAAAAAGTAAAAATAGTGTTTTGTGAGCAGTGTGTCTAGTGTTTCCCCATTGGTTTGCAGGACAGGATGAATGTGAAGATATCTGAAGCCTCAGAAGGCTGTACTGCAAAGTTTAAGATTTGCATTCAGATCATACCCACTGGATCAGTTCACATCCACTGGAATTTTTAATGTCTCCAAGGATGCAGACTCTAAAGTGTCTCTAGGCAAGCTGTTTCAATGGTCAAAAGCTTTTCCTTATATCTAACTGGACATTCCCATTTTGATTTGAATGTGTAGGAATAAACTCAAGTTAAAAAAAAAAGTACCAATTAAAAACAGTTGTGCCTTAAGTTTTGTGGTGGGAGAGGAGCAATTTAGTCTGTCTCAAGATCTGTTCTTAGTTTCTGTTTTACGTTTGTTAATATATTAACATATTTCAGGGCCTGCTAGAGCTAGGTGAGCAACAGGAAAGATAAGTTCTTTATTTTCATGTGATCCTTCCTACCATAATCCGTTACAGGCCGTGTGTTTTTGTAGGCATGGGAACACATCAGCCATTATTGAGGAGAAGGCTAGAAAACCTCATCAGCTCAAAGTAGCTGTTCATCCATCTGATGAGTGGAGAAAAGACGCTCCTCCATGCTCCTCAGAGCCGCTAGCACTCTGGTGATTCATGGGAGCTGCAACTCCTCTTAGTTTGGTGCAGCTTCGTGCAGGTATGTTCGATGACCACTTATGGTTTAGCATAGCGCTCTGCAATCTGGGAAAGGTTTTTTATAATATGACCTTGAGTTCTAGTATTTCTAATGCCTGGATAAAATATCAAAATGTTTATGAACAAACAAGATTATAATATAAAACCAAGATTATGATATAATCCAACTATCTTTTAGATGAATCCAGCAGCTGTATTCTCTAGACTCTCTTTTTTTTCTCTCTCTTCTCTGCAGAAAATTCAGGAAGTGACAGTTAAGTACATGTGACCCAATATTATTGGCTTCTCATCACTGTTCCTTCTTGCCTGTGTGGAAAAAAAACAAGCACACAGTGCTCCAGGGATGTGGATAAGATTTGGGATTTTACTGCTGAAATAGTTTGTCATTCTAGCAAATTATTCACTCCATCCCAGATTCTAGGAAACATGCCAGATCATATGAAAGATTGCTAAACTAAAGGACATATCTAAATTTAGGCACGTATCTATACAAGGATGTTTGAACTGACAGGTTATGCAATATTAGACAGATTGTGTACACCATTTTCAGAGCTATCTTAGTACAGTCAAGGATGAATTGTGAAAAGACCTAGTGCATACCCTTCCAGAAAAACAGAAAAATCTTTTAAAAATCTTTTTTTTTTTTTTCACTGAATGGAAATTTTAATTTATTATGCATGAAAGACGCGCTTAGCTGACAGCATTGGAGAATGAAATTCTCTGTCCTAGATTGATGTCTTTCAGCTAGAAGCTAGCATTTCTGCTTCTTGACTTCCTTTAAAAAGGGAATTTAGTATTTATAAGTGCACTTTACCCTGCCTGTCTGCTGAGGCCACAAGAGAGCATGTGCACCTTTGTGCTTTGGTACATGTCCACAAGGAACTGAGCCATGCTCACTCACCTCAGCTCTTAAACTGCAGTGCTGTGCTACCAGCTGGTTAGCTGGACACTGCTGATCCAAGCTAGGTCTGAGGTCTGATCTAGGTCTTTATGAACCACAAAACTTCTCATCACATATCCATCTCCATGAATGGGACAGGAATGAAAAGTCCACAGTTTATTTCAACCAGTTTCCAGCTTTCATATTTTGGACAGGAAAAGGCTTTGCTCTTCATCAGCCTTTTGCATCAGATGTTGAAGGAACAGTTTGTATGGATTCTCAGTAATTACTAAAAACAAACTGTGAAATATGCTGGAGAAAGCCTATAGTTATAAGCAGTAAAGAGGTGTATCTTGGTGTGCTAAATTTTACAAATGCGTGGAGCTAATTTATAAGAATATTACAATAAAAAAAAAAAAACTTTTACTAGGTTACTAAATAATCAATATAGAAAAACAGAATGAACAGAATGTGTATCACATCACAAAGACTTACGTTGAACAAAGTCTAAGGCATGACAAATTAGACAGACGTACCTCAGTACATGTACAAGTCAATCACAGCACCTATAATTAGAAGTAATGTACGATGTAGATCCTCACTGAAAAGAACATTGCGCTTCGTATTGGGAAGATTTTCCTGGTAGCCAACTTTTTTCTTTTTGTTTTTTAACATGTATGCACTGAGAGGATATCTGGTGAGATAATTCCATGTTTGTAAAGCTCTCAAATGCCTAGAGACTGGAATCACAGTCAGTGACATTAAATCAGCAAGACAGCTAAGAAGAAACGAGGCTATAATATATAATATGTCACTTTTCCTTATACAAGAAATTTTAAATGGTGGCAAGAGGAAAGCTAATGCTACCTTCCTGTCACTCCTGTGAGATTTTCTTTTTCTTTTTCTTTTCCTTTTCTTTTTTTTTTTTTTTTTTTAATTTAGGACAAGTAGAGAGGAAATTGTTCACATGGAAGCAAAAATGGCTAATAAAATGTGTATTAACACTTGGAGGGGAAAATGTCATTTCCTGTAATTTTTTTTTCAGTCTCGTAAAAAACAAACAGACGTTCACTTGACACAATTGTAGTCTATGAAGCTTTGAATTCCAGCAGTCACCATTCCAGATCCAAGTCACAGATGAAGTTTTTATTGAATAATATGGATTCAAAGTTCCTGGAGTGAGGGGAGTGGGAGGAAAACCAATACAAACAATGCGGAATGTAATGCATGTTTTACCTTTAAATACTACTTAAAGTTTATATTATGGTATCTGTCATGTCTAACATTTCTAAATTTAGGAATAGTTCCTTCTAGGACACAAAGGTCTTTTAAAGAGAATGTATTTAGTATAATGTGTGTAATAGCTGTACATCCTTATTCAGCCAAAGAAAAACAAATACCTGACAAATACATACGCAACACTCTTCAAGTATTTTTTTCTTTTAACAGAAAGCATTATGTTATTATGTTATCTGCATTATGTTATTTGATGTCAGTAGCTTTACTCCATATTTATATATCAAGATATTTATTTTCCCTGCACTAAGGGTATTTGCTTCTTACTTCAAGGCCTTATTTTCCTTCTTTAATTCATATTTAGGTGCTTCTAGAAGTGTTCAGATATCCCTCCCTTTCCTCCTTCCAATCCTATTGAAAAATATTTTGCACACCCTTGCTAATAAGGCCAAATCATTCAAGACATTTAAGTATACAGTATCAACAGGAATGGCTGACTGTGGCATTATTCAATACTTGGTGACTCCTTCCTTAGTGTTTCTCTTTCTGCTACTCAGGTTTCCTGTAGAGGATCTTTCCTCTGAAACATGTCCCCACCGATAGTTTTCATCTCCTCTTTTTTGGACAATAGCTGAGACATTGTTTCTTAAGAGTATATTTTGTGTGTGTGTCTTTTAACCTGCTAACTGTGTGAAAATCTCTACCAACAGAAAAATGAAGACCTGCCAGAACTCATAAATCTTTGCACGTAATAATGCTTTTAATCTTTTATTTTTACTCTCAGTAGCATGAAAGAATTATGTGTATCCATTTTCACGTATAATACAAAATGGCCAAATTCTTCCATCTGTATCAGTCCGTGTATGGGCTTGATGTCTTGATACTGATGCTTTTCACATCAACAGCAGAAGTAACTTGAATGTTTGCATCTTACCTAGGCAGCAGGGTTCTTTCATTGAGTTCCTGAGGATTAACTATAACAACTACATACATTAAGATGTACACAAATTGTTCTTGTTTTTCCACTTCTGGAGGGCAAAAATATGCCTATTTCTATGCTTAAGAAGACAAATGGCCTCATCAAGGCCACCTGGTAAAGAATTACCTTAAACTGAGTTTAACCTAGGTAATAATGAAACACCAGGTACTACATGACACCATTCTGAAATAGGCATCAGATACTGCCAAGTGTTATAAAATAAAACCTCCCCTGAAGGCCAGCAAACCAAGGCCTAAGAAACAGATAAGTCATTAATCACTACAATAAAGAGGAGATAGTTGGAAGGAGAGAAGTGGGGGAAAAGAAACTAACTGCACGTTGTGTTTTTCTTTTCCCCTCTTATATGAGCAGGTCGTATTCCACTGTCCCATACTGTGCTATCTCAGCCTCCCTGCACCCATCTTGAAGGTACATCTGTACCCTCTTGACAAGCAGGTAAAGGGAAGGCAAGCGTAGGCCTAGGCTGTGCAGTCAGTGGAGGCAGGAAGGCTTTGTGTTTTGGGCCCCACACTGATGGCACAGTCTGGAAGCACAACTAGAGTGCCGCAAAACACCTGTTGCCTCGGTGAACTCCAAGGTCCTTGTACATTGCTACAGGATGCTCACTGGTGCCCTGCTTCTGCATAAACCGGTCAGTCATGCCATTATTTTTGACTTTGTGACTTGTGTTGAAAATTCCAGCACATTCTGTAAAGTTTTTCTCACACCACAAAAAAAACCCCACATATATTATATATATTTTTTTTTCTCTCTTTTGGAGCATGGTATTACACATAAAGGTAGGCTTCTCTTTATGCAAAGAGTAATGAGTTGTACAGACATTCATCCCATTATGAGAAGATTTCCTTTCAGAACAGCAATGTACATCTCATGCATAAGTAATTCTGTTCCACTGATACCACATACAGAAATGCATATTTTAGCATGAATAGACTGAAAGTGACTGAAGTGTTTCACTGATACATAATCTTGTATGGCCCCCTGTATTAAACACTCCTTGTAAGCCTGACTATCAGGGTATCTTCCCTGAAATTATAGTAAAGTGGGCTGTTAAGCATGGTGAATGCAGCCCTTCAGGGACTTTTTTACCAGGCTAGATTTGGGCGCTAGTCAGGAAAGTGATGGCTGACTTTATGACATTTAAGGTATCACATATCTAGATTTGATACTGAGCTCAGTGCCACAGAATGTTTATGAAAGTACAATCTGATCAGATCTGATGAGATTGTGACAAAAATGTCAATCATACCTTAAAAAGGAAAGTAGAAATTTCTAGATGCTTACCAATGACACTTTATTAGATTACCTAATTAAGTGAACCCCTTAGATAAGTTCAAATAATATAGAAATGCTACATGTCATTGGTTTAACCATTTGAACAGATACACCTATGAAAACTTATATCATCTACATTCCTACCTAAGGCAGTAGTTTGTTTTTTTTAATCAGAATATAAATGACTGCTACTTTAATGAAATATCAGTCTGCAGACTCTACTAACATACAGTGGATGCTGCTTGAATATACCACTTAAAGGTTTCCTTGGTTTCCTTACCTTATAATATACTACAGAAGGTTTGATGTAGAGGTTCTCTATAGCATTGTACCTCAGTAGAGCATGGTGTAAGCAGTCCCAGCACTTTTAATCTGCAGGTCCTCACCCAATGGTGAGATATTCCTGGCTAACATACCACCAAGTGGAGGTGAGTAAATGTTCCTGCGTCTAGCATGTAAGATGATTCATGGAAGTTCCCTCTATTGCCACTTGCTCTGTGTGGTTCTTTCTCAAGATGTACAGTTATAGACAAAAGCAAACAATATTATTCTTAGTAGAGCAATAAAAATGATGGACTCTTTGAATGGTATCAGACTAATTTCTCATGCGAAATAGTTCTAGATTTTTCTAATGGTCTTCAAGATTCATTGGCCATGGATTTATGTCAAAAATAGATTCTAGGAGTGGAGAAAAATATCTCCCAGGAGATCCAAGTGGTATCTTACCTAAGATGTGGTAACTGGAAAAAATATGCAACCTGAATGAAGCTGATAGACCAAGGCTCTGGGTTGGAAACATTAATGTTCTGATTGTATGGTATTTGTGACCATTTACTTGGAAAATACAAAATAACATGAGTCACAGCCGGAACTCCCATTTCATCACTGACATTGCTCATTCTCTGTAAGTATGTGTCTAGCGGTAAACTTTCAGCAAAACCTCAGATGAGGAAAATTCACATCGATTACAATAATGTGATTACACTGGAAAATGTGGAGACTTAGGATGTGTTTTCTGAGAAGAGGAGGGAGGGAAGCAGGAAAGATTGATAGGAATAAATACATATGCTCTCCTGACATAAATCAGTATAAATTTGCTGGCCTTGAATCCCTGATCCTTTTACTCCAGCTATACTCCTTTTGAATGTTAGCTTGGGCCATGCACTAAGTGACGCTCAGTGACTACCTCAGTCAGTCTGTAGCTTGCAGTCTGGCTCCAGGGGTAGAAGAAGTCCCAAGGTTAAAAGTGAGCTTGAACAGTCTGCTTAAGACTCCACTATCCATCTTCCCTGTGCCATAGATAATACACGAACACTCTGTTGTCTTTTACTCCTTTATAATGAGAGCACTTTAACGCTTCTACAAGCATTTTCCATTGGCTTTATGCCTTTTCAGTGGAGTAAAGGAGCTATAACGACGCCAAGGAGGGGAGCGGAGAGTGGAGAAATAGCCTTTAACTTAATGAAATCTTCAAGTTTACAACAGTGCACGAGAACTGACTTAGCCCAACCTCTTATGGGATCTACATGACTTGAGCAGGCATCTCAGCTTGGCACAGTAGTAGGAAGGAAACAATAGACGGGTTATTTGGGGGAGGTTTTTTTTATTATTCAATTCAAATCTTTCTACATTTATAAGAGACACTCTTGGGAACATTTTAGAAGTGAGACTGAAAGTGTAAGACAAATCATAGCTGTCAAAATCACTGGCAGTAAGGATTGTTGATGTCTGTGGTCAGAGAAAGGTAGTAAGAAATGCATAATGTACTGCTGAAATTGCATAGTCAAAATATCTCTTCACTCTGGAAAGAGGCTAAAAAGAAAATCAAGCATTACTTTCTTAGACATGTGTTTGATGTGTGGAATATTTCAATCTAGCAAGCCTGTGAAAATCCTCTCTTAAAATATTTACTGTGACATTGACATTACAAAATTAGAAGCTGACTGTTCATTCAAAATATTATTTGGTAACTTCATATATGTTTAAGCTTCTGAGAATGCATAATAAGAACATTTTATGGAAAAAATAGAACTCTCACTTTTGCATAGCATTGCTTTAAAGTATCCTTTTTAAATAAACCAAGTGTGCAAACAGCTCAATAAATATAGAAAAAGAATTTTCATAATTCTAAGTTAGGAGACTGAATGCTGATTATAGATAGGGAAACTCATACTCTGCAATGTTATCTCATTTTGGTTGAACATTATTTTCCACAGAAGGTATGAGACATTTGTTTTCTCTGTTAGGAGGGTTGAATTATTTTGCAAACCAGGATTTCAGAAAGTCTGCGAGGTCCTAAAATAAGGAGTGAGGAAAACCATCCTGCAATCCTGCACATCAAGGATGAAAAATGAAAAAAAAATTGAGTTTATGAGTATGTATTCATTTAGGATGATTCTTCCTATAATGCAGCACTCTGTTATCTCAAAATGCATAAGAATAGCAGCAGATACCTTAAAAGGTGTTACGTGCAGCTCCTTATCTTTTTGATAAGAACAACTCTGATTTTTAGACACATATTGAAAGCTAACCTAGTGTTTCCTTTTTCTCTGCTGCAATAGTTGATAAAGCCAAGTGAACTGATGTATGTTTTGTATTACACGAGGGCTAGTGCTGTATTAAGGAAGCAGCTCTAATTTATTTGTGGATTTACCCAAAAAATACAGGCTCAGCTCAGCTAGGCTCAGGTTGCAGTTATGACATTAAATGACCATAAAAGATGACCATAAAAAGCATAGATATAATTGTATTTGAGAGTTAGACTGCATAGCTAATAGCAAGTTTCTTTTCAGAATTTTTCTTAATAGGCAGGTTCTGGTGAGTTGCTCTGAGTTTTCACTTCAGCCCAGGACACAATTTGGGCTGAAGACAGATTTGTATTATGAAAGCTCTTTGTAGGGTTTCTGATTTGGAAGTGTGGTCTGACTTTCAATGTCTTAATATCTTTCTCCAGAATTCTCTGGGCCATTCCAGAGATCTTTTCTGTGGAAAAGAAACTCTATGACCCTGCCATTCCCAATGATCAAAACTTGAATATGTTAGTAATGATTCGTATTTTTCTGTTTTTGAAACAGTATCATTTAGAAATGTGTTTTAGCATCTGATTCAGAAAAGGGCCCTACTGAAGCATTACCCAAACCTTGTTACAACTAGCATATTGTTTTTGGTAGTTCTGTTTACAAACAGTGTCTATATTTTCAATGATGTAAAACATACAATCTTGAGGCTGATGCAGATATACAGTTAAAATTACAAATATTCAAACTAAATTTACACTGTTCTACAGCTTTTATAACCTCTTTTCCCATTAAAAAAGCATAGGTAAGCCAAACTGGTAATGGTTTCTTTTATACTTCAGTCACTTATGGTAACATGGAAATCAACCTAAATTTCTCTACACTTTGATTTGGTAGGATCTGCTGTGCTCAGAATCTGCCATATATAAGTCAAAATATTTGTTTGAAAGGTCACAGGATTATTGAATTATTTATTTTCCGGTCTGTACATGCATAGAAGAAAATACCAGAATAGTATCAGTGAAGTTTAATATAATCACTTCACACTAGGAATGGCCTGTATTTTTTCTCTGCTTTTGGGCTACTTGGTTGGCTACAAGTTCTATAGCCTTTGGCTCTGAATGTTCCCAGTCAAATGTGACCTAGTGTCTTCCTATTTATTCTTCCTCATATTGGTTGACTGACAGACATACATATAACTTTATTTTTCCTCTGCCCCCGATGTGCATACATACATGGTTATATCATATGCATTTATGCAAGATTCTCTAAATCTAAAAGGTTCTGTAAACTTTTTCCAGGTTACTGGATATTATTCACATAAAGGTTCACATTCTCTACAATAATAATCTGATAGTCAAGGTAGTCTGTATTCTTTTATGAGATGGTGAGACTAGTAGCTCCAATAGTATTCAAGGTGTATGCGCATGGTGGAAGGGAGTAATTGGACCACATTTTCTTGCCTTCTCAATTTCTACTATTTGTCCAGGTATCTATAATATTATTTCTGTTTGCCAGCAATATTTTTTATTTTTGGGTTTTGCACAATCATGCTCACGGCAGTGAGTAGCTGTATCCCTTCTGCAAAGCACTTTCAGTTGCTGTATCGCTAGGTGGTGAATTATGCTATTACATCTTTTGTAATATTTCATGGTGAATCTGTTTACTAACAAAACATCTATTCTTTTTTTAGCAGTTGAATAATATATAGACAATTCAATCTTCCAATACTTTATTTTGAAATATTTGTTTGAATATTGATTTTTTGTTCATTTTTGCATTATCTTTCCTTTCAGATAAAAAAAAAAAGTAGCAAAAATATGAATCAGTTTGCTGTACTCTCCCATTTTCCTCTTCTTCAAGAAGGAATTTCATAATTGCTAGCCCACAGGCTATCTTCTGTCTTTGCTTTCTATAAATTAATTCATCAAATTAATTCATCTAATTCATTTGAATTTAGAAGAGTATATCCAAGAGGCTTTCCATCTGCTAGGTATGTTCTTGATGTATCTCAAGAACTTGCAGTACACACTGTCCAGATGGATTCTGTTCCAAATAGATCACCACATAACATTAATTCTTGTGGTTTTTAGTGACTAGACCCACACCCCCAGGTTCCATCCATCAGATTTTTTTTTAATTTTATACACCCACTCTAATGGTTATTTCTTCCATTTACCACCATCTACAGCTTGTTTAAATGCATTTTTTTTTTCTGCTAAGCAGTTAAACTCAGAGTACATTTTCCCTTCCATTTTGATTTTTTTTCCAGCAGTGGTGTTCCCATGATGTGAATTGCAGTCAATTAAACAATAGTTTTTTAAAATACATATATACATATATATATATATATATACAGCTTCCAGATCCTCCTACTTATTCTCCATATTGCTAGCTTTAGCATATAGAATTTGAAGCTATTTATCCAAATGTCACACTATTTTTAATTGACCCTGTCCTTGTGAATTCTTATTCCTGTTTCTGATTTGTCTACATACTCACAGTTGTGTCTACCTATGGACACCTGTCATAATCATTTCTAGTTTAAAGGTCTCCTAACAAAGTTAGCAAGCATGTGTCCACACTTTTACTTCCCTATTTCACAGGGAAACAGTAGCCCTGTTCAACAATCCTCCTTCTTTATACAAGGCAGTCTAAATCTGTGCTCTTAATTTGCATTTTTATTCTGATCCACAAAAAAAAAATGAGGATTCCCAAGCATATATTTGTAAATATATTTGCCCATGATCACTGTGGTATCTCCATTTTCATTGGTAAAAATCTTAGTATGGTTGCAGATTTTTTTTCCTTAAATTCTGTCCATTTAATTCCATAACTATTTGCTCTTGACCTTGAAGGGAGGTACCAAGACACTGGTTGCAATTGTTGTCACACACTCTTTAAACAATGATTGATGGAATGGTTATTTGCTGAGGTACATCAATTCCAGAAGCATTAAGAGAACATACTGTTCTTATAATGCAGTCAATTGCATGACACCATGTAAATTTCTTTTGGAAAGATCTAACTTTTGTCTAACTTTTCTTTGTAGCAAATTTCAAAGCTAAATTGATTTTATATTGTTTTCAACCATAAGCTGAAATACATTTATGTACAAACCATTTTTGTTTGTTTGTTTCTAATGCTGAGTTACAAGCCTGTACACTAGAAGATTTAAATCTGCCAAGTTAGCCACACCTATATCTCTTGGACACCGGCAAGGAAAGTAAACAGTGCCTGAAATGTGGCCGTAATATTGCCAGACTGTTGGAGAGATCACCAGCTTTCATAAGATACTACTTTTCTACAATATCCTCTATCTATTGTTCTTTGAATGGCTTTTAAGTACAAAAGCAGATTTTATCACAGATACCGAATAAACTTCACCAGCTTACTAAGACCTTCTGTATTAAAAACATCTCAGTTTACCTTAGGTTCAGTGAGTGGCAATAGCACAAGATATGTATTTTTTTTTCTTAGAAAATAATGTCTAGGTATCTGTTTGTACTTTGCAAAGATCTGATTCCTCAAGGTATTTTTATCAGTATTTCCTATATGGAAATATGCAGATGGATTTTTTTTTCCCTAAATACAGAAGTTGAATTAATGGGTTTATTCTGTTTGACCATATGCACCTAAGTAAATCTTGTCAAAGGGTAAGTCTGCATGGGGTCAAGAAAGGAATTTGCAGGCGTAATATACCTGAAATGCAGTTTAGCACTGGAGTTAACACTCTACAAATCATCCTGAACTGATTTTAAATAGTTTATTTTTAAATGGAAAGATGAGTTACCATGTATAAGCAGAAAGAAAAGAGGGCAAGGACCAAGAGAATAGAGAAATAAACAGTTAGCAGAGAAGATTTTGGAGACCACAGCCTCATCTACGTAATATTTCAGTCTCTTTAGTCTGGGGGATTAATTAGTCTGAGGGATTACCTAACATAAAACAGGCTGATGAACCAAATAAACAGCTGCATCAAGATGGTACAAGCGTCCATGGAAATATGGAGAAATACTGGCCAGTGTTAAGTAGACTGTAGACAAAATGGTCTACATTCTAATGATAGTAGCTTCTAGACAAAATGGACAATCAGGACTCAAGGCTGAGCTGACCGAAGACTAACATCAACAAGCAAGTCACATGTCCCTCAGAAATCTGACCTAGAAGGTGGGCTAGTGTATTATGAATTACACAGGTGCAGGGGATGGAAAGGGCAACACTATCTCTTTCTCAAATCACACACTCCGTATCAAAATCCGGAAGTATTTGGTTAAGTGTCTTATGGATTTTTAGGCTTCCTAGCAGTTTCGAAGGTCCCAATACTATGAGCTTTTCCTGTTTTGAGATAGAGCAAAGCATATACTTAAAGGTCAAGTCTTTATGGCAAATGAATAACTTAAACAAACTTGAGTGGTTTTAAATATGCACATTTTAAGTACTTGGATCCTCAAGACACCTGATTTTGCATTATATGATCAAAGAAATGAAATGGAAGTTGCTATTTCAATTGTAAGTTTAAAATATTTGCTCTAAATGGTTGAAATATTCCCTGGATAAGAAAATCTCACCATTTCAAACTTTAAAGGGCTCAGTGGAAAAATAAGTACCTTACCAAAACATTTCATCTTAGATGAAGTGATTTTTTTGATAGCAACTTCCCAAAGAAAAATCAGCAGCTCTAACCAAATTTTACTCTCCCCTTCCCCCCCTTTTTTGTTTTGGAAAACTTGTGCCTGAACCACAGTTTATTGGTTAAACTGTCTCCCCTCATCCTCCCCTTATGCCCCTGGCAAGGGGACTGGATGTTTCTGCAGTGCTGGAACCAGATGGAACAAGCTAGAACAGGCTGTGACTGGCCTTGGGTGGCTCTGGGTGCCCCATGGCCACCACTGGCCATGTCCAACCCCATGGGCTGGGTCTACAGATAAAACAGTTTTAATTGTGAAAGCTTGAAATTAATTGTGCTCTTAAAATAGAATAAATAAATAAATAATAAAAGAGCAGGGGAATATTCTAAAATCAAAGGTTACCAAGCCTTTGAACCTGTAGTAAAATCTGTTATTTGTATTCATGTGTCATTTTCCACCCCCACAGGCCTACTGTAACACTTTTTATTGGGTTTATCTTGGACTCGCTGAACTGTGAGAAGACCCAAAAATAACATTTTCTTCCTTAATGTTTAATATAGGCAAATGCAGTTTATCACGTGTGCAAAGACTGCTGGTGGTTAGTGTTCTGTTTGTTACTGTAAGAGTTTAGGAATTAGGCCATTCTGTCAGAGTCTCGTCATTATTTCAAGCACTAAATTTATTTCCCTACAATTAATCATAATCTAAACCGTAAGATAAACAAGACCATAAGCAAGATGCAGAGGATGTGAGGGAGCAAGACCTCTATCCTGCCTTTAGCAGCACTTGCACTTACTCTGAGGACATTACTGACTAGCTAAGAGACTAATATAGTTTAAGGATAAGCCTAATGGAAAGCTGCCTTGCTCCTTGTTTCCTTTATTCCACTCATAAATAGAATATATGCACTGAGTCCTGAACCAAACTCAGAGTCTAGGCAACTGGCATGTTTAATGACCACATTTACGTTTAAAGAGGTTTTTTTTTTTTTTTTTTTTTTTTTTTTTTGGGGC
>JAYECN010229832.1:0-25565 GCA_035222435.1 Microcambeva ribeirae | reverse complement strand
CCCACCTGGCTGCCACCCTGTGCCCCGTGCTCTGGGTGTCCCTGCTGGAGCAGGGGGTTGGACTAGATGGTCTCTAGTCCATGGAGCCCCTTCCGATCTTAACCACTCTGTGATTCTGAGATGAAGCAGGGATGCTGCTACATGTTGATTTACCCCCTGTGTCTTTTGTCCCTTTTTTCACTCCTGAAAAAGAGTGAAGAAACAAAACAAAAACAAACCCAAGCTGTATATGTTCCTCTGGCCAGGAAGACATGCTTAAAATCCCACAAAAATCCCTGCACATATACATTTACCCCCCTAAAATACTGTACATGTATGTACAGTATATATATACATGTGTATGCATGTGTGTATACCTATATAAAGAACATATGCATTTACATATACAAACAAAATCACAAAAATATACAAACACAGATACACAGAGAGCGTGCCTATTTGTGTGTATATATATTTCTGTGCACATATATATGCATACACATAATCTCACCCACATCTCTTGCAAAATTTACATGACCAAGATATGAATCCTAGGATGAAGTTTCGCTGAGGAGAAGCAGACAGATTAGAACAAATCTGGACTGGTTGCTGTTACTACAATACAGAAAAAAAAAATCACTCATTTCCAGTCTTTTTTGCACTGTTACTCTGTACTGACAAACCTGGAAATAAGGAGAGCTACTAAATTATAATCCAGAGTCCCAAAAGCACTAATCAATTCATCAGCCACTGCTTAAAAATTTATGAAAGTGAGTATCCGAAACTCAATTAAAGCAAAGCCTCCTCCTCTTTGGAGGTGTCAGGATTATTCACTGGACTCTCCACACTTCTCAATGCTCTGTCACATTACTTCAACCAACTATTAAACATAAAAAGCTATCAAAACCTGCGAGCGAAGCAGCAAAACTGAAAGTGCTGAAGAAATAAGGGGAGTCAGCTTTAAATATCACTTGTGCCCTGGGAAAAACCAAGCTCTGAAATTCTGCAGCTGCATCTACACACTGCCTGCTCGTCCTCCAAAGGACCCCGTCCTCTAAAGGCATCTGCTCCATGGAGACTTGGGCTTTTCACTCCATCAGTCACTTGCTGATGACTGCACCCAGCTTGCTGCACTAACACATAGCGGGTGAAGCAGATGAGCAAAAGAAGAGTCTAAAACATAAGCAGTTCAAAAAGAAAAAAAGGAAGAGAGCACTTGGATCTGGGTGGTTTTGGGAAAACAGCATGAAGTTTATCTCCAATTCCCCACACCACCACCAGCTCTGGCGCACTTCAGAGGTGCTCCCACGCCGCACGGGAGGGAAGAGCGTTGCCATCTATATTTCATACGAGCAGAATTTTAGTCCTTTGTGAAGCTCACTAAGGAAAGCCAAGGAGAGTCTAGGGGCTTCATCTAAATTCCACCCAAGGGTTTCCACTAATTGTGCTGGGGGTTCAGTTACCAGAGTTGAACAACAAATCTGCAACAGAACTGGCAAAACATGACAACGGCTCATTTCTCATCTTCTTAACAGCTGCTTGCTGAATTAACTTGCAAACAACTGTAATTATTAAACTACAGCAATCACAACAAATAGCAAGAGCTCCCACTCTCCTTAGAGACTGACTGGATTCCCTTATTTCTGCTTTTCACAAGAGTCCCTTTATCAAAGATTTTGCAGATTGCAAAAATTCTATTTCAGCTGATTCTCTTTCCTGTTGTTGTTAATCAGCACTGTCAACTGTTTTAGTTCCGTGTCTCAGAATATCACAGACTTTAAAGTATAGCAACACAACATGAATTTTAGATATAGCTATATTTATGGTCCCATGTATATCTACATCTAGATGCATATGTAAATATATATGTGTGTGTTTACACAGGTATGTACATATGCATTCATACATTCTCTTCCTGTATAAATAAGCAAACAGACCTTAGTATTCCGATTAGGGCAGGCTTTATTTTTTTCAAAAATCCCATTAGAAACAGAACCTCCCACTCACCAAACAATTTTTGTGTAGCAGATCCATATTTTTTCCTGAATATATAAAATAAGTTTCAGACTACGTTCTACGTGCCAGGCACTGACTGGAACTGGTTCTGGAGGAATATGTCACTATCCTGTTGAAAACAGGTAATAATGGATATTTGCTTCAAAAAGAGTCCTGTGGCACAATCAGAAATGTTAAATCTGCATTGACAAAATTCCTTCTTTCCTCTTGCATCTCCAAAAATGTTTGCGCTTATATAAACAGCACTGCACCTAGCAGTGAATACTGATCATACTATAAAGATTTTGAAAATAAGGAAGTACATTTATTAAACCGTGTGCCAAACTGACAGCAAATTTTGAGATGTTGGAAGCTACGAACTCCCTAGATACTGTATTATTTTGATGAAGATTTAACCTCATCAATGCTCTAGAGAGAGAACAGGATGGCAGTTAATCCAGGCCTTTGTACAAGTTTCAGTGCTTGTAATAAGCCAAGCAGAAAGATTGGCCTTTATTCCCCTTCCCACACCATTCATCTTCTACAAACGATTGTTTTTAACTTCCTGGTGCACTGCATTTCTGCCAGAACTTGCTCGGCTCTAACATCCGATACTGTTAGGTCAGATCATGCCATTCCTTCCTACTCATTCTTGCTAGTCTTATTTCCTTTGAACAAAACTTACCTACTCTTAACTCCTCTCTTTTTCACAATTTATTTTCAACTTAGATTACTCTGACCATTTTTAAATTAGGATCAATGATTAAAAAGAAAGGAAAAAAATATCAAAAAGTACTCCTTGGCACATTGTGAGACTCTGGATAAAAAAAATGCTATCTCCAGATGAAAATATTTGCTTGGGCCAACAAACAAGAAGATGTGTAAAAAGCCTACATACTGGCATTAAAGCATTTGCTCCGATGGGGCCATCACGCAGCAGTCACAAACCCTCCAGCTTGTTTTCCGTTCAGCGGAAAACTTCCGTCACTTCCCTGGAGATCCGCCGTTCCAGGGACCGTGGGGCTGGGACCGCACAGCCAAGAAGGCTTCTGGCATCCCCAAACCCACAGCCCCGTCTCCTTCACGGCAGGCCCCTTTCTTGTTTCTGCTTCAACATTTTTTTGGAGGTTATTTCTGAGCCAGATCAAGTTCACCATGGGGGCTGCACAAACCTCCCTCTTCCTTTCCCGGTTTCCTTTCTGGTTTTAGAAGCGGGAGGCTGGCGTAGCTCTCCCCCTCTATTTTAAAGGCTGTGTTTATCCCCAGTCTAACATAATTCTTTTTTTGTAAAATTCATCTCCAGCATGCACAACGGAAGTTTTCCACATGCTGTATTTGGATGAGCACGTATTAGTTAGTGGTTCCTATTTTTAGCTGTTTTGCCTTACTTTACAGTTTATTTCCTTAAATAGCAATCTGGGTATCTGCACAGAGCTACGCAGATGAAAAAATAAAACATATTCTCTGTTTCATATACATTAAAGTGATGGAATTTAAAGTTTATAAATAGCAATACATAAATTTGAGAAGTACTGAAGTACAGTGTCATAATGTTAAATTAGGGTGGCTTTATTTGATTATTATGGCTTGACACATTGTGCAGATTTTTCCATAAGGAAACAACGCACTTAATTTTATACAGCGCTTGCTGAAAAAGGTGGAGCTGCTGTAGCTGCTACAAAATAAGGCTACCACTAAATTTCACTATAAGTTTTATTCTGAATCCCCTTTAAAGCAGAGGCACCCAAACTTAGCTGGACAGGATCTCCCTCTGGAGGCCTTCAGACGAATCTTCCTCTCTCTATGGACAAGGGAGGAAATTCCATTCAGCTGCACAGCAGATTGCCTTGGGCATGCAACTGTGGCCCCAAATACTCATCCTCTCCTTCCCATTTCCAGCCACTGCTCTGTATTTCACTGCACTCTCACTTATGCCAATGCCCTGTCATTTGGATCAAGAAAATCATTCAAGTTTAAAAAAAGAAAAACTTAAAAGGGATCTTAAGGGTTATTTTCAGCCCAGATCACTTCAAGTGTCTCATGTGTAGACAGTAACCAAAAGGAGTAAATGGCAACACAGGAACAAGGAACCACAGAAGGGGACCATGATGGGAAGCAGAAACTTCTTCACAGGGTTTCACAGAGAATGGTGTTCAGTACAATTTCACCACTGTGGTAGTTTGGGTGCAAAATCCTGTGCTGAAGAGACCAAAGAAAAACAGCTTTCCAAACCTCACTTCAGATCATAGCACTGCACCTAAAGAGAGCACAAAGCTCTGTCCACGCTGGGGAAAAGGGCAAGCGTTGAGACGACAGGCTCCAGCTCAGCGACGGTGAGAGGAGGGAAAAGCCGACGCCGTTTCCAAAGGTGCTGGCAAGGCACGTGAGCAGGTTAGCTAGCAGCACCTCCTTCGTAAGGCACACGCATCAAGCACTGCACAAGGAGGGGGAAAGAAAAATGATTCTCCCTTTGATAGCTTTGCTTTGGGTCTGACTTTAGGCTTCTTCAGAATGCCCAGAGAGGTTGTGGAGGCTCCTGCTCTGGAGACCTTCCAAACCCACCTGGATGGCGCCCTGTGCCCCGTGCTCTGGGTGTCCTTGCTTGAACTCCAGGGGTCCCTTCCAACCTCAGCCATTCTGTGATGCTGAGAAGCTGTGATTCTGAATTCACCATAATCTCCTGCCCCAAACAATAGGGAGCATTTATCCCTGCATTTTTAATGACTGGTTCCCTTCACATTTTCCTTGTCTTTTCCTTATCTGCATGTTCACTGTACATCTCAACATGGCACTTTTCCATAACCACCTAAGGAGCCTAGTGAGAGCCCCTCTGTTTAATATAGATGAAGCAACCTACATTAAATGTAGCCTACGTTAAATGTAATCTTTAAGAAGTTTGTTGCCTCATCCTTGAAAAGCTCCTTTTCCTGTGGGATACTTTTGTATCTTCTGAAATATATTCACTCACTCCACATGGGCTTCCCAATCCTATTTACAGTGCTGGAGTGATAAAGTAACCAACTCAAGACTGAGACTAGCTTTTTATCTATTTTTTTTTCTTCCTCTCCATTATGTTGATTTTATTTTTAGACTTTTTATTCACTTAACAAATGGAACATTTTAAAGAAGGTATTTTTGATAGTGCTGATATCCAGAGCATGCTTCTACTTCATAGCACAGCAGACAGTGTAACACAGATTGTAAGAGAAACATCAGTAAATCACACATATGAAATAGTTTAGTAGTATATGATGCTAGAAACTGCCAATTAATACAGTCATATTAAAACAGAAAATCTAAGTAACAGAAGAAAACAGGTGCATATTCAACAAGCAACTGTTTTCCTGCTTCTTAGTGATTGAAAATAAAGCATTTTAAAGATGAATTAATCTACTAGCATATAAAATACTACACAGTACTCTTTGATAGGTTCTAGATACCTGTTCCTGCAATGTCATGTACATAGTTTTTTCAGTAAAGCAAGATTCCAAAGTATGTGCTTTTGAAGCAAAAAAGCTTCAAGAAGATACTGATCAATTATCTGTTGCCACAACATATTTTAAAAAATTAGCATTGTAATTAAAAAAATTAGTAAGGCGGCAGTCACAAACTGCTGAACATTTCCATTGTAGTAGCTCATTATGCAGTGTTTTACAAGGAGCTTTCTTAACTAATTACTTTCATTTCTACAGTGACGGGAATCAAAATAAAACCAGGATAATATTGTTGTATTTCTATCAGAAACACTAAATCATAAATTTGATTCCTGAAAAGCAAAATTCTGATCTTTTCTGTTGTCAGCGAGTACTAAAAGTCTGAGAAAAACATTATGAGCAAGACAGAAAGACACTTTCAAGTAAGTAAAATTCATGAATTCACGTACCCCAAGTAAAAGAGAATAAAAAAGAGATGCTGTATGAAAGTACCAAGAATCAACTATACACTATTAAAATAAAGCAGATATAGAAAACAGATTCTCTTACAAAGAGAGATAGAGAGCGAGACACCTACAGATTAAAAATTACAATAAATAATGAAAATGAAAGAAAAGATCAAGCATAACAGGTGCGGGACCAGAAAGGAGAACAAAAAACCACTGAGATCAACAATCTATTGGTGATTATAAAAGAAATCTGTTTTAGAAGAAACAGTGTTTATGGCACAAATGAGTTTACTGAACACAAATATTACTACAGCAGCTGAAATCAGCTCAGGTAAAATAAATCACTCAGACATGCTTGTCTTCACCTGCAAATCTGTTTTTAAGGATAAACCTTTGCAGTTCACAGGCTTAAGGAACACGTCCTTACGATACTTACTGCTTCAGTGATTCTCCAGGCCCATGTCCTAAACCACGGGTCTATCCCAAATCCACTTCCCAGGAGCTTCCTCGTGAACACGCTAAGTAGAAGACTTCAAATATGTGGCACGGCTGGTCTGTCTCTCAAGGTTTTTATATGCCACAACCCTCGGTTATATTTATTACTCTCAACATAATCTAATATAGAAAGAATTCCTCTGATTGGCTAAGCTGCACAGCTGGACTGTTCGGGGAGTATTTCTATATAAAGCAATAATCTTGAGCTTCCAGCTTTGGATGCTCCACAAGCACGAGTCTTTGAAGGAAGAAAAGAAAAATCGCCTCCTCCAAGTAAATAAGTTCTAGCCAAAGCATTTTTAAGCCGTTTAATTTGTTTTTGCATGATCTTTGTTTCTTATCAGCATCAGTTCATCTCAAGCTGAGGAGAAATGTGAGACTGAAGCAGGGCACAGCCCCAACAGGCAGAGCAGTCCGTCCTGCCGCCCCTCCATGGCTCTCCTTGCCCATCCAGACACAGAGAGAAGATAGGGCATCTAAAGAGCAAAAAAGAAGCACACACACAAAAAAGAGCATTTCTGCTCATCTTCCAGTGCATGCATGTGCCCACAAAAGCTTCTCTGCAATGGGTGAACTCTTTCCCACAGCGAATTGGAGGTCTGAAATCGGAAAAGCACAACTGATCCTGGTGGGAACCCAGGACATGGAGCACAGAGGGAGACCAAAAAGAAGAGAGGGGTGGAGACAGGGGCAACTGAAGGAGAGTTCAGTGCAAATGAAGGAAGAGAGAGGGAAAATGTTAAGAAAATACTGCAACTTTTACTAAGCCAAAGCCCTCTGCTTTCCAAGGTTGCCTCCACAAGTTGATACCTGGCATCTTGACTTGTCTAGATGGTCTAAAATCTTCTATCAATTTCTTTCAAATTAGACATATTATTAATAATAATAATTCTCCTAGTCTAAAATGGCACTTGATTAAATCAATTTACTAATAAAGAAAAACCAGTTTTTTATATTCCAGCATGGAAGAACTATACTCGACTCTCTCTTCATTGAATGAGCCCGATCTATACATACTGTTTATTTACTTACCTATAAACAACTTAGGCCTTAATCACAACAAGATTCATTTTCCCTGCTTTGCAAATATCCTTTTGAAATGTCTATTCTGATAGTGTATGTGCTACTGTAAAAGTTAGTTGTGCTCCAACGTCTCATGTTAACTCATTCCACCATACTTAGTGAACTAAAATACAGTTCCATTTCCCATGTTATTTTGACTTATACTTTCCGTAAAGATACAAGCAAAAATCAGTCACCAAACGCTTGGCACTTTGTACCTGTACACCACAACCTTAAATTGGCAGAGCTGCTCTATCAAAAGTAGCTTTTCATGTAATGGAAATGGGCAAGGGAAAGGTTAGATCTCTGCAGCCCACATCAGCAATAAAAGCAAGTGAAATCATGATTACGAACATTCATAAAGTTATTTATGAGTGAACTGCTCTTGTTACCTACATACACAGCTCACCTTGCTCAGGTTCTTATTTAACCTGCTCATCTAAAGTAATTAATAGAGCTTTTCACTAGATGACCTTAATGGGTTGGTAGCTCCCTCCCTGCCACAAGAGCTCCACTGAACTGCTGGGACCACAGCAGGTCACCTCAAATTGTCTGCACCGAATATGCATGTTGGCAGCAGAAGACAATGCACCCAGAATTGCCAGGGCACCCACCAGAACTGGGCTCCTGGGAAGGGCTGGGGGAGAAGGGAAGCAGTAACACACTGCAGAGACCTCTGGCATCAACAGCGAGGCTGCTCCATCGGGCTCTGTGTTATTAAGTCTATCTGCAGTTGACAATTGTGGCAAAAGTAAAATCAGCCAAGATAAGAGTGATTAAAGAAAAGGAAGAAAAAAAAAATATATATATATATACACACACACACACACCAAGAAGACAGGGGTGAAATAGGATGAATTACTTTGAAGAGACACCTTCTTCCTTCTACTGATTATGCAGGGAGTCTGCATGGCAGGCTTGGAGTAGGTGACTAATTCTTTGTATTGGTGAAATGAAGAGAAATGAGTCCCACCTTAACCACTCCTTTCAGAGCTTACAAAAAAACAGGTTATTATATTCACAATAGGAAAGCTAAATTTCCCCTCCGTTTTCCCCTGATAGCAGGTTTATTACACAATTTTTCTGTAGAACAATTTGGTTGAGCAAAGGCTTTTTTTTTTTTTTTAATCAATTTTTCGTGTAACTCTCCAGATTTAATCTATTTTTACCTCAAAAGCACGATGGTCTTATTTTCAGGCTGACAGTTAAAAACATCTTAGATGACAGATACTGTCTATATTTACTTCTATCATCAAGCAGTTGGTTTTCTGAAGGCAAAGCCTGACAAGGGGATTGTGAATTCTCTAATGAAAGAGACACTGGACCTATCCAGATAATTTATGAACCTCTTCTTTTTTAAAGTAATTATTCAACAATTTACTTGAGAAATGTTACATGAACATGAAATTTGGATGATCAGAACCTAAAGTGGTAAGAACATCTATCTAGAAAAATTATAATGGTATCTGAAAACAAAAAGATCTCTCGTCTGCAAAAGAAAACAGTTTACACTATATTTCCATGTTGTCTGTAACAAAACAGATGACTATCAGTCCATTATTACCAGACACTTGTCCAGATGGGTCTGCAATACCTCAGCTCTGAAGTTTATTAGTTCTTGACTTTATTAGAGAAGCCTAGGAGTAACCAGGTAAATGGAGCGTAGTTCGTTAGCAGTTATGAACAGAATATACACTAATTCAGTGTTGCAACATGCAAAGTGAATGGAATTAGGGAAAGTAATTTTAGATAATGAAATTTAAAATACTCTCTATTCTATTAAGTTGCTTCCAGACGCCATCAGACAAAAGACAGACAGACAGAATCAGCTACAGAGTTAATTATCCTTTTTTCAGATCTTTCTAGTGAAATGGCCTGTTCCATTGATAAACTGATTCACTGAACTAATACTGAGGTTTAAAACGAAGATAAATTGCATTGAACCACAAAAATTGTGGTTGCATACAGATTTTCTGAGAAAACGCGTGATACTAGCACCAAGAAAACAGCTGGACACAATAGCTACAAAGTGTAAATAACAGTCGCACAGTGTTCGCTTTAAAACACCCATCTTATTTCAGGATCATACATTGGTTGATCATTCCATCCAGTCTCTGCAACCATTGACACGTTCATGGGAAGGCCACGCTCCAGGCTGCCAGGGTGTATTGTTTACCAGCACGGAACTAGGTGCCCAAACGAGCCGGTACGCCAGGTATGAGCTCTGCATAACTGAACGTCACTCACAATGAGACGACGTGACAAATTTAAAAGTAAATAAATAAAAAGGGAGAGGGGGAAAGAGAACATGGGGCTCCCAAGGGCACTAATGTGAGGCGCAGGAATAAATACAACTGTTGCGGATCATTCCCGGGATCCTGCTGTTCCCGGGATCACTGTTTGGTGCCGCGCGCGAGGCCATCTGGCACGCGTCCTTAGCGGGCGGTGGGAGGCCGGGGCAGATGCCAGCTGAGCCCGGCTGATCCCTACAGCAGGTGCTGCCTACCAGCTCGGCCAGGAAGGTGTCCTCTTCCAGCCAGGCCATCCGCAGCCAAGAAACCAAAGCGAAACCTTAGGTGCCCCGCGGACACGCTGACAACACGCTCCATCCAAAGGTCATTCCCTTGGGTCGCCTTCTTGGAAACAGTTCTGTTATTTTTCACGGGCATTTCTGACTGTCCTTTTCTTCAACACGTGGGTGCCAGGCAGCAATAAAACTCAGAGAGGCGCCTGAGACGCATGACAGGGCTTCAGACATTGCAGAAAGTCCCACAATAAAGACCTACTTCAGGAACTGAAAGCAGCTTTCTAAAAGGATATCAAGTTCTTATCCTAGTGCAATAAAACATTTAATTCTACCACCTTTATTTGTAAAAGCCAAAGCTCTCTTAGATGTAACTATGCTCATGTAATAGAAGCATTTTCTTTTTAATCGGTTGCTAAGGCTTTCCTTGTTTCCTGCATAGATAGATATAAGGGTCCTATTCTCTTAGCCTGCACTAACTTCCCAGATTTTTCATGCTTTCTTCTCAGAATAAGCACTTCCATTTACCTCATTCACTGAACTTCACAGAAGCTGTTCCTGAACAAGGACCGAAGCTTGAGGATTCGAATTGCAGGTCCAGACCTGCTGAAGTCCTTCAGCATGAGCATGGGAGCCCAAACAAAACAGAAACTGTCCTGACACTTTCATACCCTCCCCATCAAGAGCGCTTCTCATCTCCCCTCGGTGGAGCACATCATGAGCTACGTCACTGCTGGGACTTGGATCTGTCCTAAAGCAAAACTGGGGGGTTCCAAACGTTCTCCATGCCAAAACCCAGGAACATCCGGCTAGCTCTCCCCCTCCCAAGGGCTTCTGCTAGCCTGCCTCAAGCCCCTGTCACAAATCACCCGATAAACGAGGCCTGTCTGTGCATTAATGGGAAAAGAGGCAATTCTCCCACGTAATGACTGTGTAACAGCTGCCCCAGGTACACTATCCTCTCCTCTGGAGAGTGGATGGGTCTGGCAGGGTATCCAACTGGTCCTCAGAAACGCCCAAGTTAGTTCCAGCTGCTTTCTTTTGCCTGGAGATGGAGAAGCTTTTGCCCTCAGCCATGAGAGCATGGCAAGAAGCTGAAGCCTGGTGGCATGACAGAACCCATGGCCCCTAGCCTCCATCCTCCTGCTCCAGAGGTGAGCACTGCAAAAGACACCAAACCACTCCAAGCCCTATGACTAATATTTAATATAAAATGTAATGGGTAAACTCCAACATCACCGCATAACAAGGAATAATTCTAAAAGGCCAAGTGAAACATTAAAAACAATTCACACACAAACCTCTCCCCAAATACCTATGGCCTTAGAGGCCAAGTCCTTGGACTCTTCAGACCCGCAATTCAGGGCTTTCCTCAACTCAGCGTGTTCTCCAGAAGCCCCTCTAGGCCTTGGAAAGTCACTCCCTCCTGCCATCACTTCTGTGACTTCCCTGTTTTTCTCCCCAATTCCCCCAAATTCCCCAAAAGCTAAAGATGCAAACTACCCTCCCTCCCTTCTCCTCATGAGATGGCAAAAAAAGGGTAAGATGCCTTTCAATCTGCTGCCCACACTCACTTAATAAAAATATACAACTTTTGCACAGGTAACTGTGAATAAAGCAATTTTAATTGTTCTCCCATTTGTAATGGTGTTTCATGTTGCTTAAATCAATGAACAAGCTGGGTCGTCTTGGTGGTCCAGAAATTACTCATAAAACCAGAGAAGAGATCATAAAGAAGACATCTTAACATGGATGCAAAGTGTTCCAAGGCAGTAAGTTTAGGACCTTCATTTTCACCACTCCTAAAAAAAAATCCCTGCTTTTTGGCAGCCTATGTATTATCAGGATGCGTACACAGGCCTCATCCTTGAATTCAGATTTTGGCTTAAGAGGCCGCGTTAAACACCATCAGCTTTTCAAGAGCATTCAGCACAAACAACTCCCATTTAGGCATGTAAATAAGTCACTCTGGAGTTGCTGGATGCTAAGTGCTCTTGAAAAGCTGCCCAGTACCAACTACTGCTACACCACTACTTATCTTCCACTTCATGTGCCATTCACTACATTTAAAGGTAACATTTATAGAGAGATGCTGCCCTACTGAAGAAAAAAACTTCAGCTTTTTATGCACAGGGAGAAACTTGTAAGTGAATTTCTCAGTGATATATTGTTTTTACAGCTCTGAATTTAGTGTTTAAGAATGTATGCTTCCTACAGGTGACAATATTGAAAATAAAATGAACTTCCCTAATACTCTTCTTGTTTTTCAAACATTCACACAATTTGTACTAAATTCCAGAAGGTGATCATGAAACAGAGACTCATTCTTCCCCCAGTATCCACGGATATACGTATTTTAGTTTTGCTCTTTTGATACTTCTTTGATATTGAAGCACTTGAGAGAGGCCATTATTTAATGGCTGAAGGGAATCCAGCATGATTAAACTCACAGAGTTCTTTCTGCCATGCATTTCATTAGGAAGGTAAGAATTCATATTTTTCTAAGAATTAAAGAGGCATGGACATTCCCAGTTGTTGTCATGGATACAGCTGCAGAGAAAAATGTCATTGTACCCCTGCAGATAAATGCATTTGCCAACTGCTTTGAATACGTGGTGGCAAAACCACCACAGATGTTAAACATTCTCACAGGGAAACCAGTTTCCTCTCAAAATATGTGCTAAATACCCAGGGAAAAAAAAAAAAAAAAAAAGTTATTTTTAAATGTAAAGGTTACGGCATGAAAGAAGAAAACGCTAGGCAGTTAAAAAAAAAAAATGTTGGCACCTTCATAGTTCATGATGTCATGGAGGAAAAAATATTATGGAACAATAGTGTGAGTAAAGGATCAAGTGTCAGCCCAACTTCGAGTTATCTGGATTTTGTCAGCATGTGTTATAACGGTATTGTTAACTACAATAACTGTGCTCCTTAGGTCAACGGAGGATTAAAAAAAACAAAACAAAAAAAAACACACACAAACAAACAAGAAAAGCAACAAACACACATTGGAAAATTTAAAGTGGGGAGGCTCTGATCCCAATCAGACCATCTCCTGGCACAGGACTAGGGCACCTTGAATCGCTGGCCGCTTCAGCCCTGTCTACGGCCAAGAGGGATCACAGAAAATGAAGAGGCTGAGAACAGGAAGCAGACGCGATTTGTCCCGCTATCCCTGCCCACCTGCCTAGGCGCTCAGGTGAAGTGAGGTATCGGTAAGATACTCCCTCGAGTTTTGCTGCGGACACGTTCACGCGGTAGTGCTGGCAACACTGCTGTTCACATACGTGAGGCAGGCTGGGAGCTCTAAAACATCCTGGAAGTTTAACAGCGAGCCACATAAACCCAAAAAAAATCCAAACCAAGAACCTCACCCGCCGCTGCACGCAGAGCCGAGGAACAAGGAAACAGGATTAATCGAGTGCCCTGCTGTAAATCTCTCCCCTCCCGCGTGTTTTGGGACAGGCCTGCACAATACAATGCAGTGTTTTGCAGAGATACGCGAGCTATCGCTAGCTGAAGTGCCGGGGAACTGGAAGCGAGATAACCCTTGTCGGGTGATGTAACGCGGCGCTAATTAGCTCCGTGGGGAACGGAGGAATTAGCTCCGTGGGGAAGGGAGCGCCGCGCCGAGGCCGGAGCGCGGGTTCCCGCGGGGCGAGCGAGCGCCCTGCGCACGCCGAGCCACCGAGCTTGTAAACGATGCTGATAACAATAACCACGTTACGTTAAGGGGCGCAATTTCACTGGAAAACCAGCATGGAGATGCACGTTGTTGAAAAGCGGAGAACGTACAGTTACAGTCGAAACTGCGGCTGTTTCGGCCAAGCTGGAATTCCTGCGCGTGACAAGCAAGCCGGCGGAGCGGGCACCCTGCGTGAGCGCAGATTCCCACGCGGCTCCTCTCCCCGTGCGTAATCACGTTGGCCCTCGCCAAGGTCGAGCTGTTGACCAGGGTTCTGCCGTATCAGGAACGATCTCCGTGGCCTAACACCCTGCCCCAGCGCCCACCGCAGCACTGGTGCCTTTGAGCCTCGCCGGTTGTCTTCGAAAACAAAACCACAAGAAGAGGAACTAATTTTAGGAAGGCAACTCACTCAGGACGGCCATTCCCCCTCCTCACCACAGCACTTCATGGACATTGGACGTAATGGCTAAGTGGTATGCGGTTCAATTACAGGCAAAATTAAAAGACACCTTAAACAAGCGTCCAATAAATTCTATAGCGTCCGGATTATCTTAGGTGTTATAGCTTTCTCCTCAGGAAAAAACAAAAGAAACTCTTCACTGGAAAACAAAACAAACAAAACAAAAAACCCGCACACACACGCCACGTATGTCCAAGAGACAGCCAAGTTAAGCATCTACTGTCATGTGTGGTCCCAGGACTGCAAGACACTTGCACCAAAAGCTGTTCCCTAGTTATTTTACTGCTTGCAAACAATCCTCTACCTGTGCTTTGACACAGCCTTGGAAGGAAGTTGTCCCACATGTTACACCATAACTCATTTAAACCGCACCAGCAAAGGGGACTGGCTGCCCTTCCTATACCTTCTGTGTTTTCCCCAGAAGCTTTTAGGAACACTAAAAGCTTATCCATCCCCATTGTCCAAATCCCAGGATGTTGACATTTCCAACTGTACTTTTCTCTGTGTAACTTAGGGAAATAACAAAGAAGATAAAAACCTCCCACCAACGCTTCGGCAGCTGCGTGCCTATGTGCAATAAAACCAGCACAGGTTGCCAAGAGAGACTACAATGATGAAGGATTTATTCCTGAACACTTTAAAATGGGCTTTCACTATATATTCATTCCAAGTAAAGAGGGAAAAAAAGCCACAACTACATTCTTGTTTCAGTTTAGAATTAGTTTGTATAGCCAATTTATAAAAAGAGATCGCTGTAATAGACATGCTATGAAGTTCTCAAATGGAATAACATAAACAGAGCTTCTATAATAGGCACAACTTTGAACTTCGCCAGGGAGCTGCCTGAACTTCAGGCTTCATGCTCGTCGACACTGCTCTTCCCAAATTTTAAACCTAAAAAATTCATCTGAATAGACAAGCTATACACAATGCACTACATAAATAGATAAATCAGAAAATAAGAAGTTCTCAGATAGTATGCAAAGAAGTTTTCATTGTAAGCTTTACTTCCTAGGGTAAAAATTAAGTGCACATTCAGTCAGACTCAAAAGAAAAAGTCAGCCTATTATACTGCTTAACAAGATACCACTAGTGATCTTCAACCTTTCCACCTAAAAACGCCAGTTTGCAATTAAAAGAAAAGCCAACATTACATGGAACATGTTAGAACATTTCTCCTTATTTATATCTATCGGATGAATAATCATTTTATACATTGTGTAGCTATCCAGAGAACAAAAATTGTATTACAAGTGTTTTTAAGAGAGCAGTACTACAATCCTGTGGAGCATCTGTGATCACGGCGCAGCACCAGCCAGATCCCCTCAACAGTGGTTCTCTGCATCCCCCTCAAAAACCCAGGTCAAAAGCGATGCAGAATGACACCAAAACCAAAAGAAAACAAGAAAATAAATTTAAGTTCTTGAAATTTTCTTGTGGAATAAGGGAGTTTAGTTCCCTAAAGTGTTTCAAAATTCCAACTTCCACATTTCAGCTGCAGCAGCATACAGTTTTAGGGCAAATCAGCCAGGGCTACAGCTATGTAAAAGGGAAAGAGAGAACAGTTCATTTGAAAGAGATGACAAATCACATCTAGCAAACCATAAGCCATTCACAAAGTCAAGGCACTGAACAACCTAATGTTGCTTTTCAAAAACTTTCCCTGCTTTGAGCGTGTGGGTGGGATCCCATGACCTCCAAGTGGTGGCTTCCAACCCAAATTATTCTTATGATTCTGTAACAATTCCCATTTTCTTTTTCCTACAGAAAGCCCCTCTCCATTCCCTCCTACACCTCCACACAGCAATTTAAACTGCAGAGTAGCTATAAATAACCCTAGTGTATATTTCAAAGAAAAGGTATAATCATCCCTGGCATAAAATTCAGCAGAAGGTTATTTGCTTCTTTGCCTGGCTACGATTTTCTACATTTTTTTAAAATCACACAGTGAAAAATGTAAGATTTCCCAGGCAATTCCAGCTCCTCACTCACTGTGAGCTTGCCTGCCAGGGCACAGGTCTATCACAGGCTCAACGGGTGATCTGAAATTGGAGCCCTTGGCCAAGCTGCTGGCAACATGTCCCCTGAGAAGGGATGGGGAAGGAGGACAACCTATGACATTACTTCCATCTCCTCCACCCCACAGCTCCCTTCTCAATGGTAGATTCATGAGCCAAGTGAAAAATGAACATAAAAAAAATAAAAAGTAAACAGATATTGATATGCAGACATACACACACAAAATGCACAAAATTTTCCTGATATTACCTCTTGCATAAAGTGACACCTGAGTTGTACGTATAATCAGGACTACAAGGAAAAATGCAAAAACTAAAGAACTTGAAACAAGGAAGGCATATTCTTTCACCATCCAAAACTATTCACTACAATCACATTTACTCGGTAACACCAAGATAGCATGATGCAACACAAGCACTGGTGGCATTTTAAGCATAAATACCTTGACATTTCCGGCACGTTTAACACTTGCTTCTGGCAAAAGCTGATCGAAAGTCCTGTACTTATTAGCATCTTCTTGTTTGATATGATGAAGAAGCAGCAAAACAGTTTTGCAAGGTAGTATTGCACATAGACACAGAACTCTTGACCTCGGAAGATTTTTTTATTGTTTTTAATGTATTATATAAAATAAGCAAGTGGGACAAGAGAAAGAGTTTGTAATCTAGTATAGAAGATACCAACACAGATCCTGACTTGTTTAACTGGTTTTGAATTCGTGCAGCTTCCACTGCCAGTGGATCAAAAAAGATGGGAGACCAGTGGCCTAAGCAGTAGAGTGTGGGATGTACAAATTTGATCTTCCCTGTGCACAGTTTTGAGGCACATTCTCCATTAATAACATAATGGACTAAAAAAAAAAAAAAAAAAAAAAAAAAAAAATTAACCAATGGATGCACTTGAGGGGGGGAAAAAAAAAAAATCCTTACTTTGCCTCATAGAGGTTGAGGTAGAAGCGGGCAAGAAGCAGCATGCAAATGTACACGTTATCCCTGCATTCATTTGTAACAAAAAAGAGCAAGCAGTCACCAACTACAAGCAGCAGCTCTCTTACATCCAAAAGCATTACAAGGCAGACTTCCATGTTACACACAAAGTTCGCATAGACAATTTCATTCACTCAGGGGAAAGAAAATCAAGTTTAACATCATCAGAGAGAACTTTAGGTCTCATGGCTCTGAAGGTTATCCCTGTTTATTTTGTCTTTAATGAGAAGCTCTGTAAACGATAAAAATATTTTTTTATTTCCTTAAAAGCCCTGGTCTAATCAGAGATGTTTGCTCTTCATCTCTAGCCCAAGTCCGTCCCTTATATTAGCTCTCCATTGCCAAGAGTTGCTCTCTGCACTCCATTTGCTCGCCCGCACCCTCTCAGCATTTCTTCCCTGGCAGAACCCACGTGTTATAAACATCCCAAGTTAATACACAACAGAAAGAATTACTGTATACACCAATAACACCACCATATTCTTTCACTGACAGGATCCTGACTCACTACAGTCCCTTCCTTTACCCTTTATGTGCCGTCTTTTTCATATTTATTTAAAACACAAAGCTTGAGGCAGAGTCCCATTCAGCACCTGTCAGTAAAGTAACTCAAAGAAACTTCCTGTGAAACAGGCAAAAATATTTAACAGCAGCTGAAGATCAGGCGAAAAAAACGTTGGTCTTGGGCAGCTCCTCTTCTCTTCACGCAGGTTACCAGGGGAGCTGCTGGTGGAAGAGAAGAGGTGATGGACCCAGGAGAGCCACCGCTTCCAGCCAGCCCTGGCGAGACGCCGTCCTCGACAGTTCTCCGGAGCCTCGCAGCAGCCGTAAGGACAACGGGCTGTCAAGCTAACGCCGGGCAAACTCCGCTGCTAAATTTAAGCGGCCACCTGACAGGCCATCACTGACCAGCCCAGCACGGCAGCCCCTCGGATCCACTTAAACCTCCACAGGCAGGAAAAACCTCGGCAGATCTTCACAGCACGAAACCCGAGCTGCCAAATGTCACCACGGCAGCAAGCGCATCTAGGAATTCCCGGGAATTTGTTGGGCACATCCTCCCCCAGGGCTGCCCCTAGAGAGGCTGCTGTTTTTCCCTACCCAGCAAACACACTGGGAAACTGGCAGCAAAAAGCTACTTAGGCTCAAAAAAAAAAATCTATTAAGGTTGCTAAGTGACAATAATGTAGCTCCCTCTCACACCATTTACACAACCCAAACATTGAAAGGCAAGGAAATGAATGGCTCGTGCAGTCATAAATCACACGCCGCCCATATAATAAACAAATAAATTCTCATCAAGTATAAAGCCATGGCGATTTCATCACAGTCATGTTAACTCTCCCACGAGAATAGCTTGGGGTTTTGTTATCACGCTTTCTGTACCAAAACCGTTTTCTGCCCAAAGACTCTTCAACAAGAACATCAGTCAAATAAAAAAGTTGCCTCGAAAAAAAAAATGTTTACTGCTTGTTCGTAATTGTGCAACATAACAGGAGAATTCATAGATGGTAAAAGCTTTATAAGTCAACTAAGTTGTAACTTTGTGTCTGAAATTTTTGTGGCCTACATCCAACAAGCACTTAAGCTCCGGCTTAATTTTAAGAAGTAATTAATCACGTGAAAGTGTACAGGACGTCTGAAGTGTTTCACTATGTACTTAAACATTTTGCTAGAATAAATCTTTCATTTCATTTTAAAGAGCATCTAACACGGTGTTCTTATTTTTAGCATATCAATGAAATACCTATTTTGGGTCTACGTTAAGCTTGCTTATTGTGATAAATACAAGGTTTGTAATGAGAAAGGAGGTGGTCCCTTTTTTAGGATGTGGAAGAAGTTAGGGATTTCCCCAAGCTGGGCTTTTCCTGCCACTGCTAGAAAATTGAAGGTTGTGGCTTGAACTTAGTGTTCAACTCAGCTTTATGGTCACTGTACTGTTATTTAGCAGCCTGAACTCAGGTTTGCAGAAAAAGATTTTGAGAACTCAACTTTTAGAGTCACGAGGGGAAAGGATAAAACAATAACGGAAGAAAAACGCAAATATAAGGGTGAAAGGAAGAGGTATTTCTCTTCATAAGAGTCAAGGTCCAGGTATCAGATTATTAGGTCCAGGTATCAGATTATTAAACTGAAAAAAAAGATCATCACCAACCATGCTATCAATAATCTACCTATCTTACAAAAAAAAGGAAAAAAAGGCAATAAAAATACTATGGGGAGGAAAAACCTCAAAACCAGAACAGCCCATCAGAACAAAATACTGTTCATGTTCCTCTGCAAATGTCACCTTCAAAACTATGTTCACAAAACACTCTACACCCTCATATTTTAACCATTGTGGAAAAAAATCCACAACATCAAAATTAAAACAGAAGTGTTCTATATCCAAAACTCCAGGTGACATTCTCACTTCCTATGAATCAACATAGAAATATCCAACTACACGTTACCTTCTCACTATGCTTAGATTTTTAAGCCTTCAGACAAGGTATGTCATCCTACAGAGCCCTTACCAGAAGCTCAGCTGGTCAGAGTTCAAAGAAAATAGGAGTAACAAAATGAAATAAAACTTAGGGGTTTTTTTTTGAGAGTTTCAGAGCAAGAACACGGGTTTAAACTGTTCATCATCTTCAGCTAGTCAAGAGGATTCAACACTTCCCTTCAGATAAAGGCCAGCCTATTTGTTGGATCACTACTTGAATTAGAAAATCACTTGAATTCAGTGTGTTCTGTTACACACATCCAAGTTAACTCGGACAGCCCAGATAGTCCATAATGTCATACAGTAGTCTTGGGTCTTGGATTCTGCTGTAGCTGCTGGAAGCAATTCAAAACGTCCTCAAATTATCTATATAGCCCTACATGGTTAAAGACCCAGCTACAAAATAGTCCTTCCGCGAGCTCTGCCATAACTGTTATGCGTCTTCAGGACTGTGCACATGACATTCACAAGATAAGGCACGTCAGAAAAGGGATTCCTGCTTGTCATTTAGTCTTGGATTTGTCTCTTCTTGTGCTTCTTAAAACAAGAAATTCTCTCTAAATTACACAACCAGCTCAATGTGTTTAACCTGATCTTTTTGCCAGGAAAGCATTCCCCAGCTCCTTGGAAGGAAGCACAAAATAAATAAAAATTTCTTATGTTAAAGATGAGAGTGTGATTATCTTGTCTTTCTTCATATTCAAGACTCATCAGCTGGCAGGGGAAAAAAAAGCATTGTTCTTGTTATTTTCCACAACAAGCAGCACTACTTCTTTAAAGATTCTATAAAGAAGAAAAAAATAAAAGACCAAAAGCAACTATTTTCTCAAAAGACCCATTTGCAAATGCCTACTGAAAACGTTGCAAGCTCCTCCTTTCTGTTAATTAGTTAGCAATTTAGGCTTTGCCAGTACATGCATCACTAAAATGCCTTAGCAGATTTTATTTCAGTTTTACACAAACATGTGTCAGAATTTGTAGTGGTAATGACCACCATGCCTTAAATAGTGTAACTCTTTCCGTTCTAACTCTGCTCTCTTCTACATCCCATGTTCAGTCATTTTTAACTTTCCAAACCAACCATGTCTCCAGCTGAAGTTTTCCATTAATGCATCCTTGTTTTGAAAGCTTATGCAGAGTTATATCAAGTATGAAAAGCAAGAATGACATCATGATATTTTATGCTAAAATGCTCCTGCTTCTTACGGACATACTTGAGAATGAGTAATACAAATACAGATAGGAAACTTTACATACATTACTCTGTCAGCACAGACTGACGAACTGAGCCTGAATATTTCACTTAAAATTTCACTTAAAAAAAAAAAAAAAAATAGGTATGAGAGGAGGGGAGGGAGTCAGATTTGCCAGAGATCTTGGAACAAGTTCTCAAATATTTCAATAATTTCAATAATTTTTTTCACTAGGGACGGATCTGTGGCAGATCCACTATAGAGCTGAGTTAATTGTAGACTGAAAATTATGTAGAGTGAAAGAGTAAAAATTAAATATTGAAGGCAAATATCCTGCAGATCTGCAAATCCTGCAAACATCCTTAAATCTTCTCTGTCAGATGACAAGAAAATGAGGATCATTTCTATGTCTTTAGTCACCTTAGTTCTGCCTCACTCTGATTTACGAGGGTGATAAAGTTTAGAGACACTGCATACGCTACTAAAGTTACAAAATAAATTGCAAATTATAATGCATGTTGAAGTCATGCAGATGCAGGCAATCCTAACACACATCCACAATCCACATTAGAGTTAAATTTGCTACCACAACATTCTCTTGAGAATTTCTGGTACATAAAAATCATCTTTCATTTAATCAGAAAGGAGTCAACAACTAGTTAGCCAAGTAAATCAGAAACTATCAAACAATAAGAGCTGGGAAAAGCAGATTCCATTGCACAGACTAATGTTCACCAAGTCAAATACTATTACCAGCAACAGCACGTCACATTTAGGTGAATTAAACTCGAGCAATCAGAGAAAAAATGTATACGAGAAACAAACAGGAAGTGACTACTGGGACTTGGCACTGGGAAACGTCGCCATATGGAAGAGCTTAGAAACTTTTTGAAGGCTCAGTTTCCTAAATGGCTGGTGTTATCCACTAAGGCCAATAAAAACATAGTGGGAATTTAATTAATTTACTTTTATTACTCTACAATGATTTAGGATATCTAAAAAAATATATTAAGACCCTAGATAAGATAATTCTAGTAACAACTCTTGCCATTTAACTAAACAACACTGTATCATCTCCACTAATTATAACACACCCGGGTTTCAGAAAAATCTCCCACGTTGCAGTAATTTCATTATTAGCAAAAGCCACTTGAGGTGAAGCAAAGGAAAAAAGCATTCTCCCTGATACGTTTCAAGCTTATTTATCTCACTAAATACTCCCTGTTTTCTTGCATTTCCTGACTTGTACCTTCTGCCACAGCACGTCTGCTTCATCCAAAAATAACCACACGCCAGATCCCCCATCTCAGATTTGAGAACAAAACACACATCCAGCAGAGCTTGCCCATTAACTGTGCATGGATCCATTAATGTAGGAAGCCAGGTCAGCAAGGCAACTGCTACTCATGTCCAATTTTTAGCAAAGAGTACTCAAGAGCAGGAACTGTAACTATGCTCATCTAAGCACTCTTCAAAGTATCCAGGAACCATTTCATTTATTACTCTCGCACTTGCCCCCAAAATGAACAGAAAACACATAAATAAAGTGTCAGTTCTAATTTGAAGCTCCCCTTCTAGACAGGTTTCAGTTCTGGAGAGCTGAAACAAGGGCATCTTTAAGGAACACACTTTGCACTACAGTGACTAAAGAAACTGGAACCTGGCTGATGACAGGCAGAATTTGGGGACTGCAGCCCCAAGGAGCTGAAGTCCATCATCTGTTTCATTTCAAGAAGGCACCAATGCTGCCTGTCTTAGCCAGCATGCTGAAAAGTTAAGAAGCCAAATTTAATGCAGATGCGAGCAGTATTTTTCACAATTTAAATCCCTCATATAACACTGTTTGTACATCACCACATATAAAGCTACAAAACTGACTATAGTTTGCCAAAGTCCTCATGAAAATATGATGTATATTCCAAAACTCTTTTTACCACTGTTTCCTTATGAACTAAATATTCAGGTCTCACCAGGGGGTGAGTAGGCATCATGAAGTCAAGAATTGTTTCAACACTTTGGGATTTCAGTTCAGAACTGCTCAAACTTCACAGAGTACTTGCCACCTGTTTATTCTGTTGCATTTCCTCCAGGGAACACATATGTGCTCCACAAATGCACTAACTTCCAGGATAATATTTAAAGATGCCAGCCTTAATCTCAGCAAAGTGCTAATTAATTTTAGTCCTGGCTCCCTGAAAGATGACTGCTGCCACAGTATAACTTTATAAACAAGTATGGTACTTGAATGAAGAGCTCCGAGATATAAACAGTGTTCTCCCAAGGAATATTTTAGTCCTTTGCATTGCAACTTGTTCTCTACTCTTCAGTTTTGCAGAGAGCAATCTATGTTGATCTTCAAGTTTTCTGTATCAGAGAAATTAGTAATGACCATATTTTGTCACAGGCATGCCCTCAGAGTACTCTGAATATGTGAGCAATAACTATATGTAAACTAAAAATAACACCCCTATCATGCATCTGTTTTTATAGCCATTTACTGTGAAAACAGTTGCACTGTATTCAACAAAGCTATATGCGGAAGTTGTTACTATTCAACACACACAAGTGGCGTTAAAACCGACTACAAAATTCTAAGTAAAAGAAAGTATGTTATTAGCATATCGTAAACAAGCAATGAACTTCTGTGTAATTATATCTTCCAACACATTATTATCTCTTTTGATTTTCCCCTTCTGTTTTCCACCACGCCTTTAGCCAAATAATTAAAGTACAATTTTGAAATAAGCTGTTTGAAAGAAGAGAGCAAGGCTTCGGAACTCACTATGAGCGCAACAAGTGTTAGGAATCAACAAACCTACGTTTCTGCCAGGAAAAAGCTTTTGTTCTTATACGTACATTTGCTAAATCTTATTATAAACACACTAAAATAAAATGTGCTACTGAATGATTCTGTCTGCAAAGAATCACCATATGGAGGCTTTCACAAACGATCAACTGTACCAAAACATCTAAAAATAACATCTTCCTTAAGTAAAATAGAAACAATTACCCGCAGACACTTTGGGGTATAATTCTGAGCTAAGGAATCGATACCTCGATGCTGAAACGTTTCTACTAAGTATATAAGCAACCTCTGGAGAACAACAGTGCAGTGTTAAGTGGCCCACAAACATCAATGATAAATGCAATATACATGTTTGGGTTTCTTTCGAAAGTCTATTCTTAGCTCTAAGACAAACCTCATCCACTTAATTAAAACCTTAGCCTCCGAACACATCCACAGAGTGAGTGAAGCTTAACACATCTAATTGGAACGAAAAGGACTCGCTGGGTAGAAGTGCAGATCCCTCATGCTCCTTGCTCCAGTGGTTTCATGTAACCACCGATCACCAACTACTACAGCAGCAAGCATGCAACACCCTTAAACTAAATGGGAGTTGTCTGTCTAAATATAGCCGCTTCTAAATAATGCATCCTGAGTTATAAAATAAAGTGCTACTGAATTATTTAACATAGGTCTCATCTGCAACAAAGACATATCACTTTTTAATTAAATGGAAAGTTATTTATATTCCGAGTTGCATATTATAGTAAATTGTAACCAGTAAAACAATGTTTCATGAATACGTACTAAACAATTCTGACAGTAGTCAAATTTTCCCATACAAATCCGATTCACAAAAACAGAACTAAAGATACAAACTAAGATAAACAAAAGCATGATTTCTAGCATTCTTAGAGATGTATAAGATCCCAATTTCGCACACAGTAACAGCCCTCACGTGTATAATATCCCAACCTGTAACACTCAGTAAAAATTTGCTGGGATCTCACGCTCCCAAAAGTGTTTCAATAACAGACATAACGCCCATATTCTCTTTATACAAATAGGAAACTTTCAGAGAGTAAATCCTTGGATGCATTTTAGCAGAGTTAAGTGCCATGCTCTGTCACTTTTAAAGCTCTCCACACAGAAATGGTGTTAGAGCAGGAAGACTGTGTGTGACCATTTCCAATAACATGTAATACTTTTATATTATTTGTGTATCTTAGGTTGGATATTTTTTTATGTATTTGCATACTATTAATAATCTCTCCGCCAGGCCCAACACGTGCGAGCGCAAAATTGAGTCGTCCCATTTTATTGCAAAAAGGTTAGAAGGTTTCTCAAAAAAAAAAAAAAAAAATATTTTTAGAAGCCTTTCCACCTCTGTATGTAAAACGGGATAACGCTACCGCCAAACAAGCGGAGCTGGCGGGCTGAGGGCGGGCGCCCTTCGAGGGCGGCGCGCGGAGCCCGAGCTGGCGCCAGGACGGGCCACGAGCGGTGAGGGCAGAGCGACCCCGGCGGGCACGAGCGCCCGGCGCGCAGGAGGCGGCTGGAGGGCTGCGGGGCAGCACCCACAGCGAGCCGGGCATGGGCTGCGGGCCCCACGGAGGCCCGCGGAGAAGGGCGGCGATGCCGCTGCCCGCGCTGCGGGGGAGCGAGCGGGGGCTTCGTGCCGCGGGACGGGGAGGGCGGCCCCGGCCAAGTTTCGGGATGCAGAAAGCAAGTCAGGGCTCGTCGTTTGAGACGCGCCCCTGTTAAAGTCAGTGTCGGGGGAGGGAGGGGGGCAGGAATAAACGTGATGCAAAAGACACCATCCATTAAAAAAAAAAAAAGGAAAAAAAAAAAAAAAAAAGTTAAGAAAGCAGCTCCGCCGGGATGAATTTAGGCGGCCAAAACAGAGCGCCGCGTTCCCATGAAATCCTGACAGCGGCCGCACGCAGGCAGCCCCAGGGCCCGGGGCGCGCGGAGGGGGCGGCCCGGGCGGCAGCGCCGGCCCGGGGGGCAG
>JAYECN010229735.1:0-25565 GCA_035222435.1 Microcambeva ribeirae | reverse complement strand
GCCCCGCAGGGCCGGCCGCTCCGCACCCGCACCGGGCTCGAGCGGCCCCAGCCCCTCTGCGCTCGGGAGATTGGGCAACGCGCCGCGTAGCGCCGAGTGCCGTGGCACGAGCGTCGGCGCCTTCCCTCACCCGCTCGCGACACGGCGCCCGCCCTTGCAGCGCGACTGGCAGCACGACTTCCTCCTTTATGTCCGCAGTAACCTTAATGCTGACCAACTTGATCAGATGCGTCTCTGCCTTGTTTCTTGCGAAGTCATGATTCTCTTTGAAGTCAGAGAGCTTTTCTTGCTGTTAGCATTAGCTCGTCAAGCTGAGCGTGTGAGGCTGCATTTGCTGTTAAGTTGGACACTTTTTGTGGGAACCGCACTTGTCTTGCAAATAGAAGCTCCAGTTGATGAGGAGGGGACAACCAGGACCACATATGAGATCTTAAATACTGTGCTTTTGTAAAAATGCAGCAAACAGGATGATGGCTTCTGAGAAACAGACTTCTAGATTGCTGTTGCAATGGGAGTGTTCAAAAATATTGAACATATTCCAGTATTTTTTAAAAACTCTTTCCAGAAGTTTTTGTTGAAAGACATTATGTAGTTTCATGAGATGAAGTAAGAAAGAAGAGATGGTAAAGAGATGGTTAATATCTAGATGATGATCTGCAATGTGAAACTGTTGAAGTTTTGCTCTGGTGACTTTCATAGATACAGGACTATATTTGCATTAAGTCTCTTGTGTTTCAGGCTCGGTCTAAATTCTGAAGTGTAGGAGGAAGGAAGTTAGCTGGTGCTGATGATGCAGGTACCCTGATTCACCGTGGGTCTCAGTGGCTGCCCAGTACAACCCCGTCTGCAGTAAGAGGTGCCATTGCCTTTGCATGCTCTTTCCTTCCCCTTGACTCTCTGAGGTCTTGTGGCCTTTGGCCACATAAGATTTTGGCCAGGTCCTGAAGGGTAGACACTGTCCCTGTACGGACCTTTCTTTATGGTGGACTCTGGATTTGAGGTGCATCAGGATAAAGAAGAGACTGAGTTTCAGTGATTAAAAAAAAGGAATCAGGTTGTGCTTATCAGCTTGAGAGATAACTATTTGAAATGCATATTGTACGCATGTTTTGAGATGGTGGAAGTTTTAACTGGAGAGTTCAGCAGATAAAGCCCAGTTCATGGTGAACTATCGTACTGAAAAATGAATTTCTTGAGCTGGACTTTATGAGATATGCTGTAGCTTATATAAACAAATGAGGCTTGTTAGCTGTTACTATAAATATTAATGAAGACAGAGATGCTTTCATCTGGGTGAATTAGCATGGAAGCTATTGAAGCTTGCTTAGCAATTCTTTTTTTAAATAAGATGCAGCGATTTCAGTTTTGCTTTACCTTGCCCTGCCTGCATCGGATCTGCCCAAACTTGCTCTGGAAGTTAAATCCTGTGTAGCTTGACTTGGGAGGAGCAAATAACCCTGGGCAGGAAATACTGAAGGAGGAAGAAGAATATGGTATATTGAAGTATTTACTCCTCTGTTTAATCTCTCCTTCTGTGAAGTGGATTGCAGTAATATTTAATAGAGATGCCACTTGCTTCTGTATGCCATGGTACAAAATCACTTGCTTTGTAATCTTAAATTTTGTGTCTGAAGATGAAATGTAGTGTTTTCCAGGACTTTGATAAACATCGGACGAAAATTGCTTAAAGTCATTGATTATCTGGTTTTCTAAACAAGCTTCTGTCATGCTGACAATAGGAAAAAAACATCTTAGGTGCTGTCAAATCACACAGCCCTCAACTGAAATGAAATGAAGTGGGATGATGAAAGTTAGAGAGTGCAAGTGTTCTAATAGTTGAAGTATTAAAGATCATAAAGGGAAGAGCTCTTTGGAAGGGGTTGGTATGTCGTACAGATGTCTTAATGTGCAGTGGGCTTGGCCTCTCAAGATAAGGCTGTCAATACCACCAATATCTCAGCAGTAGTAGCGGCATGTGCATCTTGCCCAATTTGTTTGACTTGCTGCATTTTTTTTGTCATGTTTGTTTTTTTCCCTTTTTTTTTTTGCTTTGTTTTGTTCTAGAGCCGATTAGAAGCCTGCTGAAGTACTAGATGTATTGAGCTATCTACTTCTTTATAGCTCTAGTGTTTGTTTTTGTTGTTGTTGTTTTTATGAATTGTTTTGAATTCACAAGAATCTGTGGACATCTGGTGAATGAGAGATAAGGAGGGACCCGTGTTCTGCAGAGGAAGGATTTCAGTAGCAATCAGTAGCAGTCAAATTAGTTTGGGCCTTTTGAGGGGAGTGGATGGGGGCAGAAAGGCTTCCAAAACATAGAAGCTACTGATTCTTTTGTCCTTGTACATAGAATATAAACTACTGTCAGTATCCTGCCCAGTGGATTTCAGTTCGCAACAATACAGTGGTACTTGTTGACCTCCTACATTTCAGTTTCAAATCGAGTCTTCTCTTGCCTGTGTGCTCTGCAGTAGAGGCAGATAAGATAAATGCATTCGTAGGCTATTATCAAGTAGTTGTGGATCCAGTATTTTTAGCAGTACAGGTGCAGGTGGTAGTAGTCTTCTGAGCCTTGGTTTGTTACTTGTAAGCCCATCCTTGGTGCTGAAAACAGCTTTACTGTTAAAAAATGACACTGAGTGAAACTTTCTACAAGAGAAGCAACTTTACTTGTGAGTATATGACATGCTAAGAAGCAGGTTATTTGGCCTATCTGCTGAAAATTGTGTTTATAATGAGTGATGCAGGTCTAGAGACTTGCCTTCACCTTGTCTATTCTCAAAATTTAGGAACATCGGCTATCACCAAACAGGGGTACCCCATGCAGGTCCCTCATTCCTTCACAGTATTTGCTCACAAACAGACAACTACCTGCGCTAACTTCTTATCCAGAAAAAAGCAGCCTTCAGGCAGGCATCTTAAAGCAGGAAACGTCAACTAAGACTGCTAAGATTTGGTAAACTATGAACAAATTTTAGGTACAACCTTACAGTGGAAGGCATTTTGAATAAATAGAAGATATTTCTGCAGATCTCACTAATATGTGTATTTGTAAGAATGTATCTTGCTAGTATCAAGAGCTAAGTCTAATGATTAGCTAATACTACCTTACAAACACATTAATAGGCTTTGCTAGTCATATTTTCTGTGTATAGTCATATATTTTCAAAGTTCTGTGGTTAAGAAAAAAAATCTGTTGCAAGTAGTAGTCATTTCTTTCTGAAGGAACTTTGGCATCCACATCGGTGTTTCTGTTTATCTGAGACTGGCATAGTTTAAAAAGAAACCTAAATTACTATATCCTTGAAGTTCTTTGCTAATCTCATCTTTAGATAGGTCTAACTGCATGAGAATAACTACAGCTTGTGAAAAGAAAGTTTCATGTTTAACTGTAGCCTGGCTTTAAGAGTTTATTACCAGATGACTTGCCAGCTTTGACATGCAGAATTATATCTAAATAGCAAACTCTTTCCTCCTGAATTATCTAGTATAGTTTTTAGTTCTGGTGGTGAATATGCCTATAAAACAACCAGTGATTAATTCCATAGAAACATAATCTGATGTACATGGGTCTAGTTCTTCTCTTGTTAATGTCAGTGCTACTGATGTTTTTATCTTCGGGAGAGTTAATTTTTAGACGGACCAGCTCCTTGAACTTGTTTTGAATGGTGTGGGGCTCTGTTTATGTAGCTGTTAATTGGTAACTAAGATGTTTTCTAATTACGGAGTTAACTGATGCTACATTGAGACACAGTGGTGGTTTGTGTATTTTTTTGCCCCTGATATGTTAGGAAGATCTAAGGTTGTTTAAGTTTTTGTTTGTTTGTTTTCCATTTTTTTTTTTTTGCTCACTTTTGTTTGTAAAAGTGCATTTTTGGATCATGCACCAGAAACGTACTTCTGAGCTGAAACATTTAAGCACGTTTTTCTGCAGAATTGATTCTAGAGTTGAGCAAAGGCATCAGACTTGTTCTAAGCTTTGGGCTTGCCTGGGTTTTGATACTACTTCTCTTTTAGCAAAGAAGAACAATTAGTGTTTTAGGAGTTTGGGATCTGTTACATATAGACGAGAGAAGATGTTTCTTTTGTTTTTATAGGCTAGAGATAACCATATCCAAATAATGGATGGTGCTGTGTTATGGGGAATATGTTAGAACAAAGTAGTAACTCCAGAAGGGTTTTCCCTGTTCACCTGGCAGTGTCAGAATGGGACTCCTTGCTCTTGCTGAGTTAGTGTCACCTAAGCTGTACTGATGGCTGCCTCTCTCCAAGTGACAGTTTCTTGTCTCGTGTGTTGGAGCTGCGGTGCAAGAGTTTGGAAGCATTGCACTGCATTCCTTTCTCACCTGAGGAGCTTGAGTTGAAGATATTCAGTAATGTGCGAGTGTCCCTTATGTGCTGATAAGAGAAGTGGTTAATGAAATGGGCAGTTTCATTATTCGTTAGGAAAGAATGACTCGGCCATTAGGAGGTGGGCCTGCAATTTCAGAGAGGATAGTAATACGTTAATAAGGAAGGGGAAAGAAGTATTTTCTCTTCTTTGTAAGTTTATAGCCTGCTTGTTGCTTTGGGGCTTTTAGTAGTTGTTTTGCTAATTAATGGGATTCACCTCTCTCTATATTTTTTTTGCCCTCTTTCAGTGAAAACTGTGTAGTCTAATCATCGTCAAAGATGGTGAAGCTGGATATTCACACGCTGGCTCATCACCTCAAGCAGGAACGACTCTATGTAAACTCAGAAAAGCAACTTATTCAAAGACTCAATGCAGACGTACTGAAGACAGCTGAAAAGCTGTACCGCACTGCATGGATTTCCAAGCAGCAAAGGATTAACTTGGACAGACTTATCATAACCAGGTGACTGTGGGTGGGTGTGTAGAGAGGGGCTGAGGGAAACTTTTGTGAATTGCAACAAATTTATCAGACTTTATACTTAGTATCTGGAGTGCTGTGCTATACTTATCATAAATAATAGGTTTTAAAACAAATCTAAACTAGGAAATTTGACTCACCTGGAACTTACTTGTTGGCTGTTTAAACTTATTTTCAGTATATGCTGTTCAAAGTAATGTTTGTTCCCATAAACTTATTCTTGAATTTTCAAATCATTCATATTAACTGTATGGGAAGCTTTTTTCCCTGGATACTCCTCTTGTTGATTCACCGTGTGGTATCTTTTAGCAAGTTTGTTTCATGTAAAAGTTACTTACTGTTTCAATGGTTTTCTTTCAAGTGCTGAAGCTTCTCCCGCTGAATGCTGCCAGCATGCTAAAATTTTGGAAGATACCCAGTTTGTGGATGGATATAAGCAGTTGGGATTTCAGGAAACTGCTTATGGAGAATTCTTAAACAGATTGAGAGAAAACCCTAGGCTTATTGCATCCTGTCTGGTCGCTGGAGAAAAGCTGAACCAGGACAACACTCAGAGTGTCATTCACACAGTCTTTACCTCCATCTATGGCAATTGCATCATGCAGGAAGATGAGAGCTACCTCCTACAGGTGCTTCGTTACTTGATTGAATTTGAACTCAAGGAAAGCGACAACCCCAGGCGGCTGCTGAGACGAGGGACCTGTGCATTCAGCATCTTATTCAAACTTTTCTCTGAAGGACTCTTTTCTGCGAAACTCTTTCTTACTGCAACTTTACATGAGCCAATCATGCAGCTTCTGGTTGAAGATGAAGACCACCTGGAAACTGATCCAAACAAATTAATTGAGAGATTCTCTCCAGTACAACAAGAGAAGTTATTTGGAGAGAAAGGCACAGAAAAGTTCAAGCAAAGAGTCCAAGAGATGGTAGACTCCAATGAGGCAAAGCTGGTGACCTTGGTGAACAAATTCATTGGTTATCTCAAACAAAATACGTACTGTTTTCCACACAGCTTGAGATGGATTGTGTCACAGATGTACAAAACACTCTCCTGTGTAGACAGACTGGAAGTTGGGGAGGTCAGAGCAATGTGCACAGATCTTCTTCTAGCATGTTTCATCTGTCCTGCAATTGTTAACCCTGAACAGTATGGGATTATTTCTGATGCTCCTATAAACGAGGTGGCAAGATTTAATCTGATGCAGGTATGAGTCGCCTAAAGAAGCATGTTTGATTTTTTTACATTAGAAATATATTAGAAATCCTCTACATGTTTTTATTCACTAGAAGTGATGTTATTACACCAAAGATTAAGTATAAATGATTAAGCCTTTTGTGCATGTGGCCTTTTTTTTGCTGCTGCTTTTAAACCTTTTTTTTTTTTTTTTTTTTTTTTTCTTTTTTCCTGTCCTAAAAGCGTATGCAAGACTATGTCCACCCAACCAGGTGTATTAAATGAGAGGGGGGAAAAAAAAAAGGAAATTAGAATGGAAAGGTTGTCTTAACTAATTTCTGTAATAGAATCTTTGAAATTTATATTCTTAATACAAACTATTGCTGAATAGTTCTTTCTGATTTCAGGTTGGGAGACTTTTGCAGCAATTAGCAATGACAGGCTCTGAAGAGGGAGATCCACGTATGAAGAACAACCTTGCTAAATTTGACAAAGTAAGAATCAAGACTAGAAAAGGATAAACCTTATCTGCAAGCTTCATTCCTCTCTGCCTCTGCGGTCCTAGGCGCGTTTGTGCTCTCTCTCTCTCTCTCCCCCTCTCCTAAGGAAAAACGCTAACAATAATTCTAAGTATGTTACCTTCTAAACTGAGATGCTGAATTACTGTCTGTTTTTCTACTGAACGTGTTAAAAACCACTTTGAAGACAACTTTTTAAATGAAATACATTTTTAAAAAATAACTTGTTAGCACAAGGAACTTGCGTTTCTTTTGTACAGCTGTGCTTTTTGTTCAGCATTTCCTATTTTAGTATGAATCATCCCATAATAGTACTGGGGTGAACTCTGTGAGAACAGTGAAACCGATACTTCTTAATGTACTGACATACTAAACCCTGTTAATTTGCTTGTGTATATTGCAGAATTACAGTGAGCAAAAAAAATGGAAGTTATACATTCCTTTTACAAGTAATGTTAAGCCAGGTGCAAATTTAAAAGTGATACTGTTTGTTGCTTTGCTTTCTCATTTTGCTTTTTGACTGAGCTCAGCAGTTCGTTCAGGAAGGGGTAGTGTAATTACCATAAAGTGGTTTAGTTCAACATCTGAAACTGCTGTTGTGAAATGAAACTTTTTTTTTTTTTAATCTTATAAAGAACATTTAAGTTGCTGACAGATTTTGAATGCAGAAAAGCAGTGAAGGAAATGCTAAAAGTAACTGCACGCTTTCCTTACTTGGTCTTCAGTAATTTTAATGACTCGTAATATTATCCTTAGACCTTAAAAGTAGTAAGCAAAACTTAGATCATTATGTAAACTATTTAGCTATTGTCATAAATTGTATTCCTTCCAAACTCTGGTAAATGGTCTCTTATTGCAGAACTATTTCTTCTCTTTGCAGAGCTGTGTTGCTGCTTTCTTGGATGTAGTTATTGACGGACGTGCAGTTGAAACTCCTCCACTGTCTTCAGTTAACCTTTTGGAGGGATTGAGTAGAACAGTGGTTTATATGACATACAGCCAGCTAACTACTCTGGTAATATTTTAGTTCATCAAGAGAAATAAAATAAAATAAAAATAAATAAATAAATATCCTATATGTTTGTAGATAAGATTATCAAGTCTGATAATTTAGGCTGCAATTCTTACCAGTGATAATTCTAAAATTGTAGGTGGGCTTTATGCGGAATGTAATGTCAAGTGACCAACTCAAGGAAGATCGGATGGCTCTGGAAAACCTGTTGGCAAACTTACCACAGAATAAACCAGGGAAAAGCAGCAGCCTTGAAATGACTCCTTATAATACCCCACAGCTCTCTCCTGCAACCACGCCAGCCAACAAAAAAAATCGGTTGCCTATAGGTAAGGAGAATTGTGAAATCCTTTCAGCAAGCAGATGACTTGTAAGATTTCTAATACCACACTTTATATTTTTATGCTGTTTTTTTTTTGTTGTTTTTTTAGTCATCTCTCAGGTTACTCTTTGACTGCATCTTCAGTTCCCACTTTTTTATATGTAGATGTCGAAGAGTTTTCTTTCGCATAGGTAGTCTGTTATCTTTCTGTCATTTTGATGCACGTTTGAGCTGCCTAATCTGGACTGAACTGAAGAAAAATATTATAATGATTGGTAGTGAAGCTGGTGCTGCAATAATAAAGGAGAAGTTTGAAGATGTGAAACAGATCTGTGAGGGAAATGGTTTCGGAAAGTGGCAGCATAGAAGTTATGACATCTAATTAGTGGGGCAGAAAAAAATGCTTCTAGACTGTATGTTGAGAAGAGCTCTCTTCTTTCTTCATTCTTCCCTGGTTTAATTCCAGTAGTTAGTATATGGTAGTGCAATATTTTATTTATTTATTCTTCTTTTTGTATAGTGTTTGTGGGTCTTGAGCATTTCCATTTAAACAGAAAGCAATACTCTTCTCCCATATGTGTTTATGGGAACGTGATGACATGGAACATTCTTGTTCACTTGAGGGATTTGGTATTAGTGTGTCACATGACCAAAATATATATAACTTGATAAATGACAAAGACCAACCAAATAAGACCTCTATCACGTATCGTTCTAACTCTGTCCCACATTTGAATGTTTTGGTCTTATGTCTATAAAGTAATGGTACAACAGTATTTATTTTATGGTATAAAATTGTTCTGTTTCTCAAAATTTTGACTTCTTTTATTTAATTTTAAATGCTTTCGAAATTCAGGACAGCAATTGGCAGCCATTACTGCCTGGGATACTTCAGCTACCAATCTTTCAGCTCATATAACTCTAGTAACCCCTTTTGGTGGGTAATACCCTTTCTCTATTCTTTGTGTAAAACTTCTATTTATATCACATGACTGATACTTAAGCATGCATTTGTTTTACTTTGGCAGTCACTTCCTTTTTCAGATTCTTTCAGTATAAAAATAATTTTCTGTGTATGTATAGTTTTTAAAAGCACCTTGTGTCTCTGTTCTGTGAGAACTTTAAAAGCAAAGTTTGCCTGAATTCCATGCACTTGCCTTGTATTCCCTTATTCCCTGGATCAAATAGGGAATGACTGGTATCATGCTGCTGTGCATAGGGGTCTTGATTTCTTGTGGTATGTAGGTTTTGGTTTTGGTTCCCCCCCTTCCCCTGCTTGCTATTTTGTTTAAAGGAGGAAAAAAAAAGAACAGCTTTCTTATATTCACATTTTTAAATATATTCTTTAGCAACTCGTAGCAGAAGTAGATCAAATATTCAAATGGATCAGCATGGAGACCATGAAGGATCCTCCCAGGAGACCATCCCAGAAGTTCAGCCAGAAGAAGTGCTTGTGATTTCTTTGGGGACAGGCCCACAGATTACTCCAGGAATGATGTCAGAAAATGAGGTATGCAAAAAATTATCACGTCAGGTATTTTGAAAAGTGCGGCCTTTATACTCTCCTGTAGCAGAACAATGAGGTTATAACTTTTAAGTTAGATATTAAACATGGAATGGAAATTAAAATTCTCAGCTGCTCTTATTGAATTTTGGGATTGCAGCTTTCAAACTGCCCATGGTTACATATTTATTTAATCACTTACCATATCTGTAGGGCGTGGAAGACTGTGTTAATGTGGGAAAACCCAAACCTGGCCCATTCACAAAGAGGCTTTGCCCTCCAACATACTTGAGAGCCAACTTGAGCTGTCACTTCCGGGCCCATTTTTAGAAGCTGAATATACAGATTCTGTTAGCTCTCTGCGTGCTCTGTCTTTTGGATTGTGTGGCACAGGTGGATGACAAAGCATCGGAATGCTGATCCCAAGATCTTTGGCAGCTCAGATTTGAAACACCAGACCTAGTTTCTCGGGAATGTAGAGCCATTAGGTTGCCATGGCTGCAAGGCTGATTTTACAGTCTTTCTTTCACCAGACATAGAACAACATTCTGCTTTCATCTTTTTTCTGTCTTGCCCAATTGTTTGGATTTGCGCCCTGTGTGATCTTGCAGTGATCCCTTTACATCTAATATTAGATTGCTGGGGTGATGAGTGAGCTGCTGGTCCCATTGTTATCAGGACCCTCTTGGTTACCTTATGTTCCCTCCAGGCTCCAACTTTAGAAATGGAATTCAAATGAAATATTAGAAATATGATTGTATGATTAATTTCTAGAGTTTTTTTTTTTTTAAGTGCAATATTTTGTTGAAATGATCAGAAAAATATTATTTTAAAGGAAGCTTTGTTTCTTTTCCCTGCTCACCCCTGACCCCCCTTGCAGGTCTTAAATATGCAGCTTACAGATGGTGGACAAGGAGATGTCCCTGTTGATGAAAACAAACTCCATGGTAAACCTGATAAAACCTTGCGCTTTTCCCTCTGCAGTGATAATCTGGAAGGAATATCTGAAGGTGAAGGGTTACTTAAGTCTTGAAGAAGTTTTGTCCATTAGCATTTTTTAACTATAAAAGCAGCTTCTGTTATATACAGCATGTCATCTCTGCCATTCTAAAGGTCATGCTATTTAACCCTGAGAGTCTGTCTTTTCTGTTAGCCGTTCAAAGGGAAAAATCTGGAGTTAAGTTTTGTAGCTGGCATAGTTAGGTTATGACAGATTTAAAGGTAATGGTGAGATTCCGTTTTGCAGATTAATTTATAGATTTATATAACTAACATGGCACTCTGAACAGGTGAAGTGCATATTACGGTATAGGTTAGTGTCTGTGGAGTAAGCATCAAGAGGAGACAAGACACATCTTCATCTTAATATAGGGAACTACTCAGAAAATAATGGTGAATAGCAAGATCATCAGCTCAGTGTTTTATGTAGGAATTCATTTCTTGTTCTCCTTTTCTAGCTAATTGTATCCTGGCTTGTTAATGTTGTATGTCTGGGAAATATTGTTCAGAGTAGATTAATAGTAGAGTCTCTTTTCACAGGTCCTTCAAATCGCTCCAATTCTGTATCATCTTTGGATTTAGAAGGGGAATCTGTATCAGAGCTTGGTGCAGGCCCTTCTGGGAGCAATGGTGTTGAAGCTCTGCAGCTGTTGGAACATGAACAAGGCATGTGCAAATTCTCTAATAGAAGTGCCTGAGGTGCCATAGGTGATGAATGCAAAATTCTAGGGAAAAAAAAAAAAACAAAAAACTGTAAGAGTACATCATAGGTCAGAGAAAAAAAAAAAAAATGTTCCCCATAGTGCAGTCGCCTTTCTTTAAAGGAATATCTTGTCTGGCAGTTTTTTTTTTTTTTTTTTTTTTTTTTCCTCCTCCCTATAATGTATTCTTACAGATTTTCTACTAGAACTATTTGGAGAGTCCCTTTGAAAAACTGAATCTCTTATTTTTACACAGCCACAACTCAGGATAATCTTGATGACAAGCTCCGTAAATTTGAAATCCGTGATATGATGGGGTTGACTGATGACAGAGATATATCAGAAACAGTGAGTGAAACATGGAGTACCGATGTCTTGGGTAGTGACTTTGATCCAAATATTGATGAAGATCGTTTGCAAGAAATTGCAGGTAACTCAGTGGTACATCTGATATGTTACAATACTTTGCTTGCTGTAAAACTGTAAGGCTACAGAGCTGCCCTGCTCTCTTTCTAAATAAGTGTGTTTTCACTGGTTAAACTGGAGCTTTTCTTTAGGAGGATTTTGGGTATGTGTCCTTTTTCAGCATTGTCTTCCTTAATTACTTTATTAAGGACATTTGTAATATGCTCTTTAATAATAGTGCTGTTTATGGCAGTATATTCTTAACTCTGTGCATTCCCTTTACTTTTGCAGGTGCAGCTGCAGAGAACATGCTAGGCAGCTTGCTGTGTTTACCAGGTTCAGGATCTGTGCTGCTTGATCCCTGCACAGGTTCAACGATATCAGAAACAACAAGTGAGGCTTGGAGTGTAGAAGTATTACCAAGTGATTCAGGTCAGAATCCTGCAGTTTGTTTATGCCTTCAGTGTGAACCAAAACTCTTCCAGAGGCATATAATTCAAAACAAGGTTATGTCTGTTTCTTTGGGAGAAACTGGTATCCTGGGGTTAAGGTAGAATCTGTGAATACTCCTGGTATTAAAAGTAAGATGACAAACTCTTCCTAGGCAGAGAGAAGATGGAAAGGATTGCAAGAGATTGAGCTGTGTAGGAACTTCTTAATGGCCTAGAAATAAAAGAAGAGACTGTCAAGCAAATTTCTGTTTGCTTTTCTTTCCTGTAATGTTGGATACTGGAATCTGTCTTATTAGCTTTCTTCAGTTAATGAAGAATTGACTGTATGCTGTTGTCTCTAGCTAAAAGATACTTAAGCGTTTCAGTAAGTTTTTATTCTTTTGCAGCTAGGACATTATTACCTGTGCATAGTCTTATCTACTGCAATAGCTGAGTTAACCTAGAACTTAGTATATTAAATGAAGCTCCTCACCCCTTCTTCCGTGTGTGAATTTTAGGGGTATGTGGCATTCAGAATAATACTTTTTCTCTCTTCTTTCTTCTGTCTGCATTTTGTAGAGGCCCCAGACTTAAAGCAGGAGGAAAGGCTACAAGAGCTGGAAAGCTGTTCTGGGCTGGGGAGCACATCTGATGACACAGATGTAAGGGAGGTCAGCTCTCGCCCCAGTACACCAGGCCTCAGTGTTGTATCAGGTATTTGTGTTTGTTTCTGAAAACACATTCCATATTAAAACATGATCAGCATCTACTTCACAGAACTTAATTTAATTATACATAATTTCACTCAGGAAATAACTTTTGCTACGCATACTTGTTTTTTCTGCTCATCTTACGAAGTGTGTATAGGCAGGGGGAAGAGGAAAAAGGTATTAGATAGAAAATGTTCATTCTCTAGTAATTATGCTTATTAATGGGGTGTTTATGTGAAAGAGGTTACTAATTTTTTTTCATCTATTTATCACAACTTTACTGTGGTATTTTTGTTTTGTGTTTACATCTGCTTATAGGGACTTCATTTCTTTGACTTCTGGAAATTATTTAGCAAAGTGAAAAATAGCTCTAATATTCATTATAATGTGTATTCATGACTGCTAGAATAGTTGAAGATGTAAAGATGTAAACCAAAAATCCTAAAATAAAATTTTAGAATTTTTAGAGTGTAGAATTTCAGAATGTCTGGATACTGCTGTATGCTGGGACTTGATCATTTCAGCATTCACAGAATATTTTAACATCCTCAGAATTTTGCCTCCTTTTCCTCTGAAAAGACTATTACAGATGCTTCTTTTATTTTGTGTAAGGTATTAGTGCAACGTCTGAAGACATTCCTAATAAGATTGAGGATCTCAGGTCTGAATGTAGCTCTGACTTTGGGGGAAAAGATTCTGTGACAAGTCCTGACATGGATGAAACAGCCCATGGTAAGGTACTTATTGTAAATGAGAATTAGATTCTGTGATAACTGAGGGTGGTTAAAATGATGCTGGAAAAACTTTACGTTCTAATAGGAGTGGAACAGAAGCTGAGAGTGAAATAAAACTTTTCCTCCCAGCTTAATTTCAAAGCTCTGAAGACTGAGAGCTGAACATTTTTCCAATTTGCTAGGACTGTGTTTGACAGAGAGGCTGTGGTATATCGTAGCACTGCAGCTTTACCCTTTGGTCTAAAATCTTCTTTTGATAATTCTGTTTGGTTATATTGCACTTGGAATTTGTTCTACTCTTTGACATTTCCCAAGTTTTTGTGTTTTAATTCTTTCACTTTATCCTTCTACATCAAAATATCTTAAAAATACAATTTTGTAAAGTGTTATTAGCAGCTGGTTTTGTTCTGTGTGTTGTAGGTAGTTCTTGGCCCAGTGCTGACTATTTTTTTTTTTTTTTAATATATATATAAAATTTCCTTTACCTCTTACATTTCAGGAGCCAGTCAGTTGACATCTCCCCCTTCTCAGACAGACTCTTTGCTTGCATTGTTTGACCCTCTGTCATCTAACGAGGGTAAGTTGTAAAGGATAAGCTTTTCTGTAAAGATTGGCATTTCCAATGATTCTACGTTAGTGTTGGCAAATTTGAAAAGATTTTACAAGAAATGTATGCAGCTTTTTATATTTGTGATTCTAGGAGTTTCAGCTGTGGTCAGACCTAAAGTGCACTATGCAAGACCATCTCACCCACCGCCAGATCCCCCAATCTTGGAAGGAGCTATGGGAGGTAATGAGGCCCGATTACCAAACTTCGGGGCTCATTCTTTAATTCCAACCGATTTAGAAGCATTCAAGCAGAGGCATTCTTATCCAGAAAGACTAGTTCGCAGCAGGAGCTCAGATATAGTGTCATCAGTTCGGAGACCTATGAGTGATCCTGGGTGGAACAGACGTCCTGGTAATGAGGACAGGGATCTTCCTATGCCAATGACCAACACTGGGGCGACTGTTCTGGTTGCTGCATCTCAGTCATCATCTTCATCTCCCAGTAAGGACTCCTCTAGAGGAGAGGTAAGGCTTCTATTTACTCCCCTACCTCTTTTTTTTCTTTTTTTATTTCTCCTTTCTCTTCCTAGCAGGCCTACTTTATATATCTCATTCCAGCAAAAGCTAATATTAAATGTGTTAGGCAAAGGATTAGTGTACTCTTGTCATTTTTTAAAAGTTGACCAGTAATGCTGTACACGCTACAGATGTTCAGAATGACTTATATGAAACTGATCGTTCTTAAATTTATTTTAGTAGCTTTATTTGACTAGTCAGGACTTCAGAAATAGCTCTGTTTTAGTGTTTGAACTTATGCTGCAACATCTTAAAGAGTATTTTTCTTAAATTTAAGTTCCTTCACCTCTTCGGTTTAAGATGCATAGGGCATTCTCTTTGAAACATTTCTAACTTAATCTCTTGTGGCTTTGTGTATCCTGATGTAATTTTGTGTTTACAGTTGATGCAGCCTACGCTGGTAGAGATCAAGGAGAAATTCTGTCTTTACACTTGAAAAATAACGTAACTGTTTAAGAATGGTATATACTGAAATGTAAACTCTGCCCTTCTACAGATAGAAGAACGAAAAGACAGCGATGATGAGAAGTCTGACAGAAACAAGCCGTGGTGGCGGAAACGCTTTGTGTCTGCCATGCCCAAAGGTAAAACATGTCTTAGTAATAGTGTTAATAATACTGCATACTTTATTTGCTTGTATGAAAACTTGTTACTGCTTCACCACATTAGCATCACTTTCAATAGCTGTGACCCAAACTTTGGACAGAGTAACTGTCCTGTTTCCTTGTGAGAAATAAAGAATTATTATTTATAAAGTTGCAACTGGTACAGTAAAGAGAGAAATACTGAAATAAATTTGAGTAACTGTAGAGATGTGTAAGCTGAAACAAATTTGGTTAGACAATCTGTTAACCTCAAGCATTTGATGACTTTGGCATTCTTAGGACAATCATTGAGTGTAGTTGTATGGTATCAACTTCACTGCAGTTTCTCTGAGGACTAGTCTTAATTCTGTAGGGATGGTAGCTTGCCAGTTGAAGAATATTGATAATTAGGATGTCTCTTGGAGATCTTAGAGAGAATGAACAGAAATTAGACTTTGACTTTTTTTTACAAGTGAAGCTTTTTCGACAACATTCTAGACACATTTTCATTCTGTGAACAATGGCAATAAGCGTTAAGGCTATGTATATGCAATGTTAGATATTCTTTCTTTTTTGTATTTTTTAAAACATAGACTGTCATTTATAAAAGAGACAGTGTAATCCTTGCAGTCTCTGTATGAGTGTAGATGAAAATATTTTAATACCACTTCATTTGCTTTTCCATTTAACATTATGCAGTCTTTGCGCCTTCTCCCAGATTTACTAACGGGGAGGAGTTGCCAGACCAGGTTCACAGTATTATGGTCAATACCAGAATTTGAATTATTATCTAAATTAAGGTACAAATAAATATGTAAACTGGAGGGTACCTGTCTCTCTTTTCTGGTAATTGTAGAGCATACAGTATCTGGAAGGCAAAGTTCTTCAAGAAGAAGCTTTCTATTTGTCTCATGGTAGTATGTAAAATTAGAAGTATTGCTTTTTACATATGATGACAGTACACTTCACCACCACTGCACAGACAGGCTTATTCTTTTGGTGATATTTATTTGATGACAATCATCTTGCTTATCTAGTTCCCTATAGTTTCCTCAGTCTCAGCATAGTCTTTAACAAGGTGCCTTGCACTTGCAGCTCCTATTCCATTTAGAAAAAAAGAAAAACAAGAAAAAGACAAAGATGACATGGTGCCTGACAGATACGCAACACTTCAAGGTATGTGAATAATATCTTCTTAATTATTTTTCTCATAACATGTCCTTGTTTGGACTTGATGATCTTGAAGGTCTTTTCCAACCATTACGATTCTGTGATTCTCTGGAGTCCTGGAATGCCCACCAGATATCTATTTACAGCAAGTATATGCTATGCAATTAATATTCAGAATTGACAAGTATACCACTGATCTTTTTGTTTATTTTCGTTGCACAATACTATTTTTTTTTCTGCCTTCACTTCAGACTTTCATAAATATATTCAAATTGTGTTTTTTTTTTTTTTTTTTTGAACACAAGCAGGTATTTGTTTTGTTGTGGCTGAAAACAGAGTCTAGAGTTATGGGTCTAACCTTTCATATTTTTCTTTCTGTTGATTAAAGTACAAGGGTAACTCCTGTTACTTTGGTTGCATTTTCAGATGATCCCAGTCCAAGACTCAGTGCGCAGGCACAGGCTGCAGAGGATATTCTGGACAAATACAGGAATGCAATTAAGCGAACCAGTCCTAGTGAAGGAGCTATAGTAAACTATGAAAATGCAGGTGAGAACTGGCTTTATAATCACTGATGTAGTTTCTTTTCCTTAAAGATAAAAAAAAAAAAAAAAAAAAAAAAAAAAAAAAAAAAAAAAAAAAAAACTTTAGTATTCTACAGAAATATTAGTTTATTCACTTATTAGTACTGAGTGGCACAATAGAAACATTTGTCCATTAACTTGTAGAATAGTCCCTCTGAGACTGGTAGCTAAATCAGTATTCCCAAGGACAACTCTTTCATGTTGCCATTGACATGGCTGTTTATTAATAGCTAGCATATCTCTTGTCAGCATGGATTCATGCGTTTGGTTTGTTTTGAATGAAAATTCAACAAAATATACCGCTCTCCAAAACTGATGCAGTTTCTTTTAGTGATTTGCAGATTGTAAATTGTTCTGTAGTTGGTTTGTTCTGTTGAGAACAGGTGTCTTTTTGCTGTCTTAAGAGGGCTTTCTTATTATAAAAAGAAAAAAAAAAAAGAAAATAGATGAATGCTAGAATAGAAGAGTCAATAGAAGAAATTAGATAAGTGTAACTTTTTTTTTCTCTCTCACAGAGACTATTGGGGATGGTGAGAGCATGCATGACTCTCCCCGTGATGAGGCTTTGCAAAACATTTCTGCGGATGATCTTCCAGACTCTGCAAGTCAAGTAGCGCAGCCACAAAGTTCTGCTTTCTCCTATAGGTAAATATATTTGCATGCTTAATCTTACATACAAGATAGAATTAAAAGCAGAAGTTGTGTGATTCATTTCCACAAAAATCTTAATGTGGGTACTAGTGTCTTTCTTAATGGTAAACTTTTTTGTGCCCGTATCTGACATGGTTCTAAATGTCTCAGACAGTTCCCACTGATGAATGATGTTTCCTCCTGAGAGGAGAGAGCAGTTCAGTGTCTAAGAAAGTGGTTTTTGTTTTGTTTTGTTTTGTTTTCTTAGCAGCCTTGATGTATTAAAAATATGTTGAATAACTTTCAAGCAGCATTGTTTATTTAATTTTAATACTGCTTAGTGAAGAAACAGCATTTGCAGCAATTTTATTAAGAAAATGTCTTTCCTTTTTAAGGGATGCAAAGAAGAAATTGAGATTGGCTCTCTGTTCAGCAGATTCTGTTGCCTTCCCTATGCTGACTCATTCAACAAGGAATGGTCTGCCAGATCACACAGACCCTGAAGGTAAACTTCCTATATACAAAAGGGTGTGTTGTTGCTTTTGTTCCCTTCCTCCTGTCCATCTTCACTGTCTACATTTCTCTGTTTTTTTTTTTTTTTTTTGATTAGATAATGAAATTGTGTGCTTTTTGAAAGTTCAACTAGCTGAAGCTATTAACCTCCAAGACAAGAATTTGATGGCCCAGCTGCAGGAGACAATGCGATGCGTTAGCCGCTTTGATAACAGAACCTGTCGGAAGCTGCTAGCATCTATTGCAGAGGATTATAGGTACTTTGTTCTGTATTTCCTTATAATGGGTTTCCAAATGTGTATATTTACCCATTAATAGATTGAAAGGTTCCCTTTTAATTTAAATGATACTTTACCAAATCAGATGATCACAACTCCACTTTCCCACAATGTGAGGAAATTGTCTTCTACTTCTGGTAATAGACTAAAAAAGCTTGGAACTTAGGTCAGTCCAGATAGACAGATATGATTTTGTTACTGTGGCTAATGCTCAGCTCTCACAACAGAGGCTTTTTAGAATTTGCTTTGTGGAGTGGTACAAGGACAGTGAATTCAGGAAGAAAAGCCTGCATAAGACTGAATTTTCTAACTCAGGACTTACCTTTATTTTAAAAACAAAAGTTGGAGCTACAGGGTAACAGTTCATAGAGCTACTATATTCTGTTTGAATTGAGTCTAATGGAGGCCACTTCTCTTCTTAGGAAAAGGGCTCCGTATATTGCTTATTTAACTCGCTGCCGCCAAGGCCTGCAAACAACACAAGCGCACTTGGAAAGACTGCTGCAAAGAGTGCTGCGAGATAAAGAAGTGGCCAACAGATACTTCACTACAGTGTGTGTGAGGTTACTGCTAGAAAGCAAAGAAAAGAAAATAAGGGAGTTTATTCAAGGTAATAATGTAGTCTGTGGACTCTTTATATTCCTTAACGCCATATTTAGGTGCTGACTCTCTGGTTAATGTTTGAAGTACAACTTCTGATTCGAGGAGCAGACTTCTAAAACAGTCTTTGTTTTAGCTAGTGTGCTAGCAGCTCAAATGGACAGATTACTGAGATGTAACAAATTCCTTCAGCAACTAAGCCATGGTAACCGTCTTCATTTTTCATAGGCCAAGAGAATGAAGGTAATCTGACCCCACTTGGTCTAAACAGAGGCATGTTAAATCATGCTATCTAGCATTTGCCACATGAAAAAACACACATGACTTAATGAAGCACATAAGAAATCTGGAGTAATTTCTTGGTTCTGGAGTATATCCTGCTGTGTATTAAATGTGTCTGAATAGGCTGAACTTAGTATGACAACTTAGTGTCTACTTGAAGTACAGTTCTGGTAAGGAGATTCAATGACCCCAGAAGAAATTAAGCCCTTTCATTGGTTATAAAGAAGGCACCTACTCCTGGATGATCTAAAAGGGAAATTGGCAACCGTGGTGTTCAGGCTGCTGGCTGATGAGTGGCAGTTGTCTCTTGGTGCAGAATGTTATAAATACGAAGCAGATAAGTGGCCAGTGATTTGGTCACGCTGTGTTAACTTTGCTGTATCACACATTCCGTATTTTGTAAATAAATAAGAATTTTGCTGTTGTGCCTACTTTAATAAAGGTGGGGCTAGATAATGGTACACACTTATTTTATTGATCCTTTTTTTTTTTTTTTTTTTTTTTTTTATCCTTTTGGATACAACTTTGTATGTATTGATTCCTACCAGTAACTGTTCTAACGATTGTTCTGAGTGTTTTGTAAGGATGCAGTGTCTGTATCTGTGCATGGCTGGAAAGATAGTGTAAAAATTGGTGCTGCAGAGGAATAGATTAACACAATATCAGACTGAGTAGTTTGAGCATATGCTTTGCTACATGTGTTCTATACACTTCCTCTTTTATACTTCCATTTAATTCATGTGCTTCTACTTTTCTTTACCTCACCAGGGCAGGGGCAAAACAGAACTTCCATGCTACCAGGCACAAAGTCTGAAATGGATTCTGAGTTCTCCCTTCTAGAAGCACCTATGGGAATTAATATTTTTCAATTTAAATAAGCCTTCCCCCTCTCTCTCTGTCTATTTATTTATTTATTGTCAGATTTCCAGAAACTCACAGCAGCAGATGATAAAACAGCCCAAGTTGAAGATTTTCTCCAGTTCTTATATGGAGCTATGGCTCAAGATGCCATATGGCAGAATGCCAGTGAAGAACAGCTTCAGGATGCACAATTAGCTATAGAACGCAGTGTGATGAATCGTATCTTCAAACTTGCATTCTACCCTAATCAGGATGGAGATATTTTGCGTGACCAGTAAGTTAATGGAATTGAAGTATATGATTTCTCTTCTGCACTTGGCACAGATGGAAGCTATGCTGTCTTCATGTGACAGACTTGACTGTCTAAGGCAATGATGCCCTACAAACTCATATTGTCTTTTGTTTGTAAAAGAGCAAGAAAATACTTTAGCATCTGTGTAAAAGTTAGGGTTTGCAACAAACTGCTAAAACAAAATTCTGTATGTAGTGAGTTTGGATGCAATTTTCAGCTCTGCAAATGTTTGCTGAGAGTGATGAAAATCTGCCTCATGCCTCATTGATTCCATTTTCTCTGATCTTTTTTAAAATAATCACCTGGTGTTTGAATGCTCTACTGGAATTGTAGTTTTATTTGATCATATGGCAAAATCCTCTGCATCTCTTGTTGATCTAGTGTCCATCAGTTGTAAGACAGTCATAATTATATACCTTCATGAAGATCTCTCTTACAATATGCCAACTTGAAAGCTGGTGGAAAATCCCATGGAGTGACTGCTATACTTCCAAAGCTTCATTTGGGCTGTTGGGGTGGCTGTCTGCTTCTCACTTCTCACTCTGTGTGAATGTGTGTGTCTTTTTCAGGGTCCTTCATGAGCACATACAGAGGTTATCTAAAGTCGTGACAGCAAACCACAAAGCACTTCAGATACCTGAGGTAACAACTTCTCCTTCCCTTCACTTTCATGTGTATGTTGGGGGGCTTTCTGTTGTGTGTGGGTGTTAGTTTGTTTGCTTTGCACTGAAAAGCACTGCTTTTCTGACATCCGAAATACAGATGTACACTATACTGATACTTTAGTATCTTCTGCCAATCCATCCAAATCCCTTTTTATTCTTTCTGCTTTGTGTTGACAGCGTCCGTTATAGTAAGGTTGAGAATGTAATAGTAATGTGCAGTAAGATTTAGGAACTTTCTTATTTCTTCAAATAGACAAGATTTGAACACTTTATGCTTGTAATGTGATTCATGTGTCATGGCTGGAGTTCAGCCATTAAGTTAATTTTGAAAAGTACCTAGAATTCATGTAACCTTGATGTCTCTGAATTTGCCCTGTTTTCACTTTTTTTGCTGTTAACAGGAAAACTAAAAGCAGGTAGGTAACTGTAAGTCTGCCAGAGGCTAGATGTTTGTAGCCTTCAGAATTGTCACTTCACTACTTAGTCTGTACTCCGAATGGTGAGCTTTCATAAAGCTGATTATGAAGAAAACTGAGACATATCTCTCTTCCCTTGAAACAGTGTGCTGGAGAAGTCAGTGGGAAAAACTGCTAGGTGCTCGATTAGTGTGGTCTACTTGTAGTTTTTCATTATATCACACCTAGAAGACACCTTCATTGTGTAATGTAAGCACTAGAGCTTCCCATTTCTCCAGTCTTGCCTCCTGCCTGGTCTCTGGTCCTTGAGTTCCTCTGTAGTGCACAGTAGTAGTTTGCACAAACTGCAAGTGGTGACACGTGTCTCTTTCCTAGGTATATCTCCGGGAAGCACCATGGCCATCTGCACAGTCTGAAATCCGCACAATAAGCGCTTACAAAACCCCCCGAGACAAAGTACAGTGTATTCTGAGAATGTGTTCAACCATCATGAACTTGCTTAGTTTGGCAAACGAAGATTCAGTACCTGGGGCAGATGATTTTGTTCCTGTTCTGGTCTTTGTCCTTATAAAGGTGAGTTGTCTTGCAAAGATCAGAACTCTAGCAATACAACTTCTCCTATAATTTTTACGCTTGGCCGGATAGTTGTTTTTCCTTGTTGGAAAAATGCTTCTTTCAAGTCTTGTGCCTTCTGAGTGTGTGAATTGCAAGTGGTATGTATAAACAGTCCCTGCCCTACTTACACTGTTATGTAACCATGTATTTCACTTTTTGTGAGGATCACTGCACAAGCAGAATTTTATTTCTGTGCTGTAACTTGTAATGGTTTAGATTTACAAATAAATTTTAAGTACCTCTTTTTTTTTTCTTCTTTAACCCTCAGGCAAATCCACCTTGCTTGCTGTCCACTGTTCAGTACATTAGTAGTTTCTATGCTAACTGTTTATCTGGAGAAGAATCATACTGGTGGATGCAGTTCACGGCAGCGGTTGAATTCATTAAAACTATTGATGATCGCAAGTAACTGAAAATAGTACGTATATGGGCAGACTGTTAGCAGAAGAAGCATCTGTAAGAATGTACAACAGCTGCAAAAGCTGAAGACAAGACTTTACTTGTATAATATTGTACAGAACTGAGACATTTTAAAAACCCACCTTTACTAACCAAATTAATTTAACAGGTTTTTCCTCTTCTATTTTGGTTGCATTTTTTTTCTCCCCTGTGGATACTGGCACTGCAAAAGGGACCACAAATTTCAGGTATTTTGGAATCTCAAAACATATCTTTAAAAAAAAAAAAAAAAAAAAAAAAAGAGTCTTCACAGTTTCCCCCCCACCTTTCTTGAGTTCTTACTCACATGATTAATTCACCTCATTTTAAGTTGAAAACTGAAAAAAGAAAAAATCAGGGCAACCACTTAGTATACTTTTTACCTTAAGACACCTTTTATTAATAAAACACCAGCCACACTGAAAGTTTGTAGTAGCTGACATCAGTTATCAATTGTATTTCACTTTAAATTTAAAGTCTGAGAGGACAATGTAAATATTATATAACTATATTTAAAGCATTGCAATTATCTTTGGTCTCATTATCCTTTGAATAAACAAGCAAAAGCCTCTCTGACCTCTAACAGATTGTGACATAATATGTTTTGGTAAATGGAAGGACTTCTTCAAAAGGCTAAGATTAAAAAGGGCAAAGTGAACTATTTATTAAAATGTAATTAAGATTACTGAAATTTCTGAAACTGGAATTTATAATAGACAGGGCTCATTAGATAGCTAAATTCTTTTTGGCTAGGGCATTAGGGTGTTACAAAGGTTTGGATTTATAGAGGAGAGGGACTGTAAGTTACAATAGATAAGTCTAATATTAAATACTTTACTGTAATATTTTTTCTGAAATATTGTGTATACTGTACAAACCCCAAACAGAGATCCTTAACAGAACCTTGGACTGTAATATATATTTTGATTAGTGACATTAAATACATATGGCAGGGGTTTCAGTGAATGTTTTTACTAAATGTTCCTCGTGTTGTCTGCTATGCAGCGGTGCAAATTTTATTGTTCATATAAAATATTTTAAAATATAACACTGTTCTTTATGAAACATATCATGACATCAGTTCAGGGTGTTTTATAGATTTCTCACTCCACCTTTCCCTTAAGCTGACAATTCTGAATTTGAAGAAGTTTTTATGCACAACACTATGGGTTTTTCATGAATGAAATAGTCTGAGTGACCAGTGGTTGTCACCTGTATATAAGCAGTTGCTGCCCTTTTTTGCCTAGAGCCACAGTGAAAAAGGACAGCAAGCATTTATTTTTTTTTTCATGTCAGTATTATTCTTTGCTCTTCCCAGGGTGTTTATTGCACTTCTGTCAGAGGGGTGTGTAGACTTTGTGCCTGTGAGTGGTATAGGAAGCAAAATCTTTAAGGAGAACAGGTTCTTTCTCTCACATTCTTTTCAAAATATCATTAAGGATTTGTGTGTGTGTGTATTTGATTACAACCCACAAGTGACTGATACTTATGAAAATCATTTGGTTAACTGAAATTAGAACAATTTATGTGAAGTATCAAGTGCTTAAAGTTTGCCCGTGCTACTTATCTAGGTGTAGTTAAAGAAACTTAATTTCTAGGATTCTAATATATTCAATATAGCATTTCTGCCAAGGTAATCACAGGTAAGAGGGTGGGATGGTAACTTTTTATTTATAGTCTTTCTCCTCTATTAGAGATTTGATTGTGCAGAAGAGCAATACTTGGTAGTCACGAAATTCCTCTAATCTGCCTTACTGTGGTAACTCAGTCTGCGTAGCATTGCAATATTCTAATTATTTAGCCTTGGTGGGTTTTTGGTGCTGAACATGTAACTTAGTATTGCAAGCACAGCCCTGGCCAATAACACTCAGCAGCAAAGCACAAATATGCCCTTGAAGATATGTCCAGATCATATCTAAAAGCAATATAAATAAATTTATATTGAACTGTCCATTAATATTTAATTATTATTTTAACATATGAGATGTTAAGATCAATGTACCAAAGTTCCTTTAGTCCTGTAGTTTGGGTTGTAGTTGAGGAGAATATTTTTGCCTTAAAACAGTCTCATTCTAAGTCTTCAAAGTTTAAAACATGTCATGAAGACTTAAGTTGACAATTACCCTGTGCATTACTTTTGTTTGCAAACTTGGCACAAAGGATTTCATCATCAAAGTCTTTCAGATTTGCTCTCTTTTATGGAAAGGGCAAGACCCATTTCCTTCACCACTTGTTTTTTTATGGGTAGAAAAATACTTTACACAATTGGAGTAAAATGTTATTTAAAAAATATATATATTTCTGTGAGCCCTAGATTAGTTGAGAATCTTAACAGCAGGATGGTCCTTTGCTTTTTAGTTTTTAACCTACTCTACAAGTCTTCTATATAGGGTTTCCAAAGAATTAGATACCTTGCAGTAATGTCAACCATATTTTTCTCTCTGATGTCCCATAACATTTTATTTTAAAATGATAAATTACATGTATAGGAAGTGGTGGTGTTAGGTTTTGTTGTGCTATAGTAAATGTGAAAAGACTGTGCATAAAGGACCAAACAGGAACAGAACTGTTGCCAAAAGCTTCCAGCTGACCGTGTCCACCTGTTGCTATATACGTGGTGCTGTCTGTTAAAAGTACTTAAGCCACTGAAGGACGAACTGAATGTTTTGGGGCAGGGATGTGGGAAGCGGGAGGTCGGTAGCAATAGGTCCATAGACTTGAGGCTCAGCCGCTGGCTTCAGCGCAGGTTGTTAGTGCGAGTCAGGAGAAACTGCCAGGTTGAGCTTTGGCATCACTGGGCCTGTTAATTTTGTAAAGGTGATATTTTGCTCTTTTGAGTACAAAAGTGAAAGAAAGACATTGGTTCTTTCATGCCGAAGAGTTTGTTTTGCTCTTAACCCTAAATGAGATTTCTCTTTAAACATTTTTTTTTAATCCCCTTCAAGAAGAACCGAAACATGTATGGTCTATTACTTATTTAAATCTAAAGGTTTTCGTTTTGAAGAGTTTGTACTACCAAATGCTGAATGTAACTGCCATAAATTTCAGGAAGAAAGCCACGCGCTCGGTGGTGTTCCCTGCGCGCGAGCCGTGCTGCGCGCCCGCGGCGGCGGCGGCGGCGGCAGCTCTTG
>JAYECN010229628.1:0-25567 GCA_035222435.1 Microcambeva ribeirae | reverse complement strand
AAAAAAAAAAAAAAAAAAAAAAAAAAAAAACCCTCTCTTTCTGCTCAGTTTCAATGACAGAGATAGTGCCCTTACTTTGCGCTCTAGGAATATTATAGCATATAAGACTTTTAAAGAACAAGCATATTAAATCCTCAAGTAAGGTTACATTTTAAGCTTGACCAGGTATTCGACCAGCATAAAGCAGCGTGGACAATACATTACTGCTCTACCCTTCCTTGCGTGCACATTTCACGTTAAATGTGTCGTTCACACATTCCGTGTGGCTCAGTTTAGTCCAGCAAGTTGTTTTAGGACCAGATTGTTCCACTTCATCTCTGTGTCTTTTGTTTGTTGTGTCTGCCTTAAAACTTTCAGGATTTGTATGTAGTGTGTAGTGAATGTAGTGCAGAGATTGGGACTGAAATTGGACTTGCTATATAACCCTGTTTTTGTAATAGACTTCATTTGTTGTGAAATGCTGAAGGAATGTGATACTACAGCAGTAAAATCAGGAGACTCAGCAAGAGGGGCCTGCTGTTACTTCAAAAATGGGCAGTTTGTACATGAGATTGAAGATGACAAAGAAATCAAAGGACAGCCTGGAATAAAGGAAATAGGATAACGCTTCAAACGTGGCTAAATCCCACTCATGTCATCATTCTGTGTCAAAAGGGAAATACTGTGATGCTTTAGTCCTGACAAATAAGTGAAGCAGAAGGGAAAAAAAATACATCATGTCTAAAGGTAATTCTGCCTGAATAGACATAAAAAAAACCCCAAAAATTCAGCCCACTTAGAACAATAAAAAAAACTGCATTTGAAACTTCCACTTCATGAGTTCAAGAATAAAATTCTCAAATTAGCAGGCTCCTCTAATCCCCATAATTCAAGAATTATCTGCTTGTAACACGCTGGTGGGCATGAAAGTGGGAGAACTTTCTGCCTAAAAGTGCACTAGCAGTGTGCAGGACAGCCCGGCCAAAAAACGGCTTCCTCGACTCCAGCGGAACAGGGGCTTCACGTACCCTCGATCTACGATCGATCACTTCCACACTAAGCACTTGGACCTGATCATGGCATAACTCTGTTGAAATCTGTTGAGTTACCGTGCTGGAAAAACAGAAGTTCCTGCATAGATAAATCAAGGCAAACAGAGTTACCACGTCCTGAGAAAAATTCAGGGAATCCCACTTATTTAGAGGAAAAGTTTGTCAAATGTCAATAGCCATTTTAGAAGCATCAATATTTTCATTTTGTCTCCATGACTTCAACAAAACCAAGCCTATTTGCATTGCATGGCTTATTTAGGTGTCCAAAACCTAGCACATTTACGTTTCAAGAGCTTATTCAATCATTTTTCCCACAAACAAAGGTTAAAAAGAACTTTACAAACGGTTCCAAACAGAAATTATAACACTTGAGAATTCCTTTCATCTTTAGCCAGTTTCTTAAAGTCATTTGAGATAAAAGGAGATTTAGAAGTATTTTTGCAAGAGCTGCCACACGTGTGTGTTTGAACAACAGGGCTCAGTCTTTGAACCCTGATTTCTACGTCAATCCTCCTTGTTAGCACTGCCAGGGACGCTGGAGCGTTAGTTTTCCAGGGCTAGCATCACACGTAGCAATAATTTCTAAATGTTACTGCAAAAATGACAGCAAAAAAAAATAAATAAATAAAAGGCAATATATTACTGCAACTAAAAATTACTCTAATTTACAGTTCATCTTTGGATGAAGCAACTTTACATCAAGTGGAGAAGAAAAAAAAAAACAACAAAAACACACACACACAGCTTTTTCCTTCTAATTGACAGGGAATATTAACGAACTGCCGGGTTTCGCTGGGAAGGGAAGCGCTGGAGAGGCACACGAGATGGAGCCTGCGGTGCTCAGCACTGGAAACACAGAGCAGCATTATCAGGGCTGGGCTGCTCACAGGGCTTGCGAGCGACCGCAGGCTTGTCACTACCAGGATGTTTCTGCACAAGCACCAGTGTGTGCGCCAGAAAATACTAGTCCTTTTCACTTCTATATTCCTCGTCAGAAATAAGGACCTCAGACGTGCATTTCTGCCCCATGCCTTCTTGTCGGCACGTAAAGGGACACGGCCGTGCCCGTCAAACAGCCCTCCTGCACGCGTTCTGCAAGGCTGCGTATTTTAAGAAGTTAAGGCACACCACAGCCTGCCAAACCGATGCCCGAGGGAAGCACAGCATGGAGCTGCACGGGGGATCTGCTGCCCGACCCAGCGCCAGGAGCAGAGGTGGGAGCAGCCAGGGCAGAGATGCACCACGGCCCGCACGTTTCCACCCGCCTGCTTGCTGCCCCGCTCTGCTTTCCACACCGCTATCAGAGTCATTTTCAGTCTTGCAGACAAGGTTGCAAATGGCACTCAGTGTATTGAAGCATAATTTAGATAAACTGAGGAGAGAAATAAAAATATTTTGTCAGGGTCATCTGACCACCACCACAACTTGCGTGGGAACATAGCAGATTCTTCAGTGTTTACAATACGTTATCGTTCTCCGCTTTCATAATCCCTTCGTTGTGGGTTTAGTGCTGCCTGGCTCTCTTCTCAGTGCTCTCTGAGCTACATCCATTACATTCAAGTCTGCTATTTTGACAGAAAAAAATGCTGCTGGGAAAGAGAGATAAAGCTCTAAAACCTCTCTTGCCTCCCTTCCATGCTCCTTGGGCAACAAGCTGAATACCTAAGAACAACTGTACAACATTTCATAGTCCAGACTGCCCCTCTTTAATGGTGGAGAGCAATTTGACGGCTTTCTGGTTTTTAAGCTGCACTCACCACCTTTACAATTTTGCTAAAGGAAAGAGAACTTATGACAGTAGCACAAATGGACAAGGTTCACGTGGGGATGCCAGTGGAAAGTAACACTGAGACTTGGAAGTCAGAATCAGAGACCCCAGCACTCTCTAATCCTGACAAGGAATAAAAGGGAATTATAATTACACCCTATCGATAGCACAATGCATGGGAAACACCAACTCAGTGCTGATGTGCCATATTTCTGCAGGAAAAGATACGGACATCCACGCTCCCTTCCTCTCCACACCCTCCCAGGGTGTCTGCCAGATAGCAAATAATTTGGGTTACAACCTCAAATCAGGCTTTGTGCTCTGGGTTGGCTGATGGGGCCTGCCCTCTCAATCAGAGTACTCACGGAGTACAGTCTGTTTAGACCATTGGTTCAGACATCATTATTTTTATCTCTGACTGAGCACCTTTGGAGAATCCATTATATTTACACAATTCTTACAAAGTGCCTTTATTTCAGTTCAAATCAGTGATTGTGGATCAGATGCAGGAATTACCCATGAAATTCTGTAGTTCTTACACAGGAGGAAAAAAGAGGTGGCTTTAATACCCCCCCCTTTTTTTTTTTTTTTTTTTTTTTATCAATCTCCGTTGGTGTTTCCAGGCATATACCATCACAATAGATTGTACAATAACTTGCTCTTGTTTTCTTCTAGCTGTTGCGTTAAGAAGTGAGTCACATCCTAATTAAACTTTAATGACAACATCTGTTTCAGCTAACACGCTAGAAGAGCTGTTAGCTCACAGCGCAGTATTCTGCTTTTTATTTCACTCGAACCAGAACTGAGCATTTATTCAGCCTCCACAAAACTGGAAACACGACAACAGCAATATCCCATCTACTTTCCCCCAAATAAAGATCCTTCAGAAGCACTTTTAATTCATATAAAATCATGCCTTAAGCAAACTGGCTGCTGCATAGGGATCAGCGAAGAACAACACTAAGGAGTCTGTTTTTCTTCTGTGCAGGCACAAAACTCTGTTAGGCTGCAGCCTGCCAACAGGGCAAAGAGGGCAAAATACACTGGGAAAGGAGTAACTTGTTTGCATGCTTAGCTAATTAGCCAAGAGGCCCATAATCGTAAGGCAGTGACATGTGACACTAGGCCACCCTTAGCCATCCTCACGTGCACCAGCAGCTCCAATGTGCGCCCTGGATGACGACCGAGTTGCAGCCCGTTGTGCTGTTCCTCAGCCTCGCATACAGACTCCCTTGTAATAAATAAACAAGAGGAAAAATTACAGCAGATCCTGTACACTGTATATGTTACAATAATGAATAAGTCATTTATTCAATTGTTATTGTGCTCATTATTACACTTGAACACAGCCAACCAGCCCCGTGCTGCTAAAAATACAGGCATCTCTGGCTCAAGTCCCTGCCTGTGCTAATGAATCTAGTAGTAACTCCAGCTCATGTAAGAGAGAAAAACCCCAAACCTGTTGAGCGTGCAGCTTATGTGTGGTAAAGTTGGGGAAAAAAATAAAAATCTTACTAGACCAGACTTGCTAAAGCGCCCCTAGCACTTGCGCACTAATTCTGTGGCAACAATCTGCACCCTGCTAGAATTTATCTTATATGTTTAAACGCTAGAGAACTGCATTGAGTGCACTGGCATATTAACCACTTATACGTCCAAAAGCTACCACTGTTATTAAACCATCAAGTGGTTTCCAGAAAAAAAGAAGTCAGACTGCTATTAAAAAAAAAAAAGCCAACAAAAATAAACCAAAATAACAAAGAGCTAGTCCATTAGTTATGTGGTCTACCACACAATGAACACAGTCTCCCTGAAATTGGGCAGTCATCAAATGAGCCATAACCAAACAAATCACTACATTAACATCAAACATGCAAATTGCTATACTTTACAAAAAGCCTCAAACCCTGAACTAATAAAAATACAGTCAACCAACTGCTACCCCTGAAATCCTGGGAGTCTCCTTCCACTATAGAAGTTCTCTAGCCCTCAGGTTCTCTTGGCTATATGAAAATTAAGCAAGGCTCCCGATATGCACAAAGCATTTTACGACATACAAGCTCTTTTAAGAAGAGAATTTCATCCCTCTTCCCGAAGCAGACAGGCCGAACTTCAGCCACGACAACAGCATTCATAAAGTCTTAGAACAAACCAGGAAAGGAAAAAGCAGGTGAAGGAAAGTAGAAATGTGCGGACAATTGGAACACCAGAATCAGTACTTAGCCAATAATGAAAAATTGTAGAAGACTAAATTGCCCCATTTCCCTCTCATGCAAGAGAGAATAATTGCACCGAGGTAATAGCATCTATTTTAAGATAATCTGCTGTCTCACCGGATTGATTTTTTTGTGCCAGCTTGCCATTATTTTGCATTAAAGCCATACTTTCTGTCCCACAATTGATCATGTTTAGAGCGAGAAGAGATGTTTCCCAGTAAGAAGGTCACTGAACTACAGTGACCCTCAGCTTTCAGCCACTTCGTACCATCACCACCTCACCTTTGCAAAAACGGATTGTGCAACTGCTAAATTCCTTCCTGCTCATACTTTTGCATTCCGCCCTTTCCATTTAAGTAAGAATCAAAAGGGCAAAAGAGAATTAAAAAAAAAAGTGAAATGCATGCAGATCTTATACATAATTATATACGCTCCCACCTTGCAAGAACTTTATACACAATCACTTGCTAACTTGTAAGAGAATATCTATTGCTGTGGGAGAATATGCTTGATATACCAATACTAAATCTCTGAATTTTCCTTACTTGCAATTTTATGTTACTTCAGGCTAATGGAAAAAAAAAAAATCTATAAAAATCTGCCTTCATCACTGTGAATGGCATATGGGATCCTATCAAAAGTAGGTCCAAACTGCAGCCAAAATGATGGTCATTGTGGCCTACGGCTTTTGTCTCACACTTGATCCTTTTATGATTACGTATTGATAAACTCATGGTAAAGATGTTAACTGTGTGCACATTCAGCAGAAGCCTGTAGAAAGCAAGATGTTCTAGTTCTTCGCCACACATGCATTATTCAGCATATAGCAGACAACAGCAGTCACCTGGGTGTTACAAGAAAAACGCTTTCAGAGGATAAACCTTGTTAATTCAGAATTTCAGAGCTGCACATAACAGTACTGTACGGGCTAGATTCCCTTCTCTCTCCCATCCTATTCTGCCCTGTGTTGTCACTCTCCCCTCTGGCATATGGAATTCATGGCCTTTGACAATCGGCTCTCTGAAACACAGGACGCACCTGGGTCTTTGCAAAGCGCCTGGTACTGCGCGGCCCCACTGCCGACAAGGCCCTTTCAGCCCTGCTCCAGTACAAAAATTAATATTAAAGGAAGAGGCAAGAAAAGCCCCTGCAATGCTCGTTCCCAATGGCCGTCACTTCAAGCAGCAGAAAACAGAAAGGCGCTTGCATTCATGCAGAGGGCCTTGCCCAGCTGGGCGCCGGTCCCTACTTAGATTTGCAAAGAGCACTAATGGCTCTAGGAACCTCGAAACAGTCCCACTTTGCTCTTCATCACCAGAACATGTTCAATTAGTTATATCAGTCGGGTGTGCATTTGCGGGCAAGCTTGGCGAGGACTGCAGAAACACTTCCAAAAGCGGCATTTAACCATTCAAACAGCACGGCGCTCTCAAATACTCTCTGTGCAGGGACACGTTTCACACTACTGGCAGTGCGGAAAGTTCCCTTTTCCTGATAAATCCTATCGCTGCCTGCTGTGGGACAATCCTAGCCTTGGAGAGCGCAGAGCAAAGGCAGTGGATTCGGCGCCCCTGGCTGGCAAGCGGCAGATGCCGGGAGCCCGGGCGCTGCGGGGGCTGCGAGGGGCAGGCAGCTGCTGCCACCGGGCGGCCCGGCCAAGAGGGACAGCCAGTGTCTTCGGGGCCTGAGCCTCCCGGCCTGGCGGCGCCAGGCAAGGAAAGCAGAAGGGCACCCGGCACTGGGAAGGCGCAGCTGCTGCTCCACGCGGGAACCGCTTCGCTTGCTGTGCATAAGGCTTCTGCAGGGGGTGGCATTGCCCTGAGAAAGCCATCTTTGTGAGAGAACAGGAAATAGGGCAGGGAAGAGCGCTCCAGGCGAAAACAGGAGCCTGGTGCTGCACCTGCTCGCTGGAGACTACTGAGGATCTGCACAAGTGGGATTCTAGTCAAAGCTGAAGCGATAAATTTGCCAGCTCGTGGTGGACGCTCGGTGCTTGTTATAATTAACATCACTGGGGAGAAGGGAAGGAGGGAGAAACGTAGGACACCTTGAAATAGTTCAAGCCAGGGCGAAAAATAACTGACCAGCATCTGTAATCCAATCATTTAAACCTCAGTTTAACAAATGCCTCACCTGGGGAAAGAGGTTTTCAGCTTTTTGACACCCAGGGACCTGGGTGTCATGGTAGATGACAAGTTGACCATGAGGCAGCAGTGCCCTCGTGGCCAAGGTCAATGTGATCCTGGGGTGCATTAGGAAGAGCGTCTGCAGCAGGTTGAGGGAGGGGATCCTGCCCCTCTCCTCAGCCCTGCTGAGGCCACACCTGGAGTCCTGTGTGCAGTTCTGGGCTCCCCAGTTCAAGAGGGATGTGGAACTACTGGAGAGAGTCCAGCGCAGGGCTACGAGGATGATCGGGGCCTGGAACATCTGCCCTAGGAGGAAAGGCTGAGAGAGCTGGGCCTAGAAGAGAAGGCTGAGAGGAGACCTGATCAGTGTCTATAGGCACCTCAAGGGAGGCAGTGAGGAGGATGGTGCCAGCCTCTTCTCAGTGGTGGCCACTGATAAGTCTAGAGGAAACGGCCGCAAACTGAAGCATCAAAATTTCCACAAGAACTTAAGGAAAAATTTCTTAACAGTGAGGGCGACAGAGCCCTAGTACACATTGCCAAGAGAGGTTGTGGAGACTCCTCTGGAGATCTTCCAAACCCGCTTGGACGCAGTGCTGTGCCACTCTAGTACAGGACTCCGTGTCAGCTCTAGCTGACCCTGCATGTGCAGGGGGTTGGACTAGACGATCTCTAAAGTTCCCTTCCAACCTTAATGATTCTATGATGCTGAAGTTAATAATATATACAACTTTAACAAGCTTTAGGGAGGGAAGCACGATACTGTGAACCTTCAACACCTCTCTTATTGCAGCAAAACTGTTGCTTGGCTGTGGGCTGACAGGCAGGATGGAATTTGTCTTCAAGCTTCTCCTAGTCCATTTGGTTGTTAAGCTCTGCAGGAGGCATTCCCAGCAGCTTCCAGGCTTCTAGTGGGAGGACAGGAAAAAGAAATTCCAGCTGCATTTGTATGTTTGCCTTTTTTTCTGCTCTTGTGATACTCCTGCATAGGTATGGAGGCCTTATATGAGGACTCCACTAGATAGAGATCTCCATTCAGTAGCCACTCACTGCAGGTTTCCCAAGGCCTTGATTAACTCTAAACTTTGCTAGGTTTGCCAGTGGCTGAATCTCTCAATGTTCCCATTTGTCAGCTCATTCGTCCCTCTTCTCTAGTTCATTCACTTCCCTTCCCCAGTTAAATTATTCTACAAAAGAAATGAGTCTTATAATGTGGAGATACTGGACTGCACTTTCAGATATGATGTCTGCAGTTTCACAAATCCTGATGTAGGGAGGAATGCTCTAAGAGAAAACAAGAAATAGTCATGATTTATTGCTTATAAACAGCTCCCTGGATCTAATGATCTTTGCCAGAGATCTAAATTGGGCTTTTTAATTCATATTGAAATTTATTGTATCGCATATCTCCTGTAAAGCCACATTTTTGAATGATATGGCAAACCCTATTAAATAGGTGCTCATTAAATTACAACACCTTGCAAATTCTTCCTGAGTTTTGTTGACAGTACACATCAAGCACAAGCTGTTAAGTGCTTTTCATTTCCCTGGTACTGTGCGATCATAATGCATTACATGACAAACTAATGTGTTTACATGACAGATTTAATGCTTGATCTGCTTCAGGAAATGCTTCTGAGCTCCACAAGATAAGAGAAAAATGTAACATTATACTTCCCAGTGCCTATTAATTCTTAACTAATAATAAATTACAGTAGGATGCTGATAGAAAAGGATGAGAGTCACATGCACATGGGAGGATTTTGTGAGGACCATCAGCATAGCAAGGAATACTAAATGCAGACATAATAACTAGACCTAAAACAAAGCATTTTAAGGTTGGCAAGAGTTGCTAGAGGCTGTGGTGTGTGCACACGTGTGTGTGTGTGTGTGTTTTCTTTTTTCCTTTTTTTCCTTTTTTTTTTTTTTTTCTTCCTCCTTTTCTTCCAAGAGCCCGCACCAGCCTGCGATCAGAAAACCAAGAGCAGCACTGGGCTCCCTACTGCCTTCCTCTGTTGTCTTACTCCATGCAGACTCCACTCCAGTCTGTCCACATCCAGCCAAACCCGGGACAAGGTTTACTCCCATGAAGGCAAAAGCTTTTCTTTGTAAGGGAATAATAGCTTCCTATTTGCTTTTGAAAGGGAGCATAGCTGAATTTAATCACAGGACCTTGCTTGGTGTCGAAGTTCAAATTTCCTTCTGAAAATTTCTAAGCAAGCTACCTCTACTATTTCTAGGTTCTTTGTGTTTTTTAAGTCAAAAATGGTCACTGCTTTTAGGAGGTTGTTTTTTGTGGAATTTTCCTTCAAAAAGCCTCATTTCTCTTTGGCTACAGTGACATTAGTCCACTGCTAATCCTCCCCCTTCATGAAACCCTGCTGTAATTTACATCTTGGGAAGTTCACTTGCAGTCACAGTAGATAAATTTCAGGGCTCTGAATCTGGAATTTCGAGAGTAATATTCAGCCACTTTACAAGTTCACAGTGCAAGGGCAACCTTGTCTATTAGTCTTTAAAAAGAACCCAAATCCATGTTTTACTTTTTTAAAACAGTCTTTTAAAAAGAACCCATATTTATTGTAAATGAGAGCAATGAAGGAATTGCTACGTGAGAAAACAATGCTATAATAACGACATATAATCAAATTGAGGATAATAAATCTGTCCTCTATATTTACTGGGGGAGTTTGCTGGGGAGCAGGAACTGAGGCTTGTTTAAACTAGAGACAGGTTTTTCCTTTCAGTTTTTATGGCTTTCTCAATCACTTTGCTCATCTGCTACAGGAGGCTTTTTATTTGCTGGTGAAGGGCTGCGAACCAGTTGGAAAGCTGGACCAATGGAGTTATATAAAATGCAGTGAACAGCTTTTATCGGGTTAGAGATGTGGTGTCCAAGGAGTTAGGGAGGCGATGGGAGGGCTTCCTCTCGTACTTTTGGAAACCCTCTATGGAGGGGGACAAATTACAAAGAAGCGGGTATATTCTTTGCTGAAAATTGTGTCCTGCAGTGTGATCTTGTCTCATAATATTTTTCTTTGGAGCTGTGTGTGATATTATTGCAAAATTCAAGAGGAGAACCGTGTTAGAAGTCTTCTCTAACAGGAATATTCATGAAAAGCTGAGGTACAACACACAAGGCCTGATGCTCCCTGCTGAACCTGCCTTTATGTTTGGGATTTGGAAGGTTGATATATAGCTTTAAGGGTCTTTCTGCAGAGGCAACACTGATTCCAGGTATACTGTCTTGTCTTAAAAGGCATACGGTTTGCTCATTTGAAGAGCCAGACATGGTTTGTTCCTTTTGTGCCTTTCTGAGAGAACTAAAAAACTAATGCAGAATACATTATAACGTGGGTCACATAGAATGATTAGAGTGTGTGTGTGTGTGTGTGTGTGTGTGTGTATGTTTAGCTTATTATTTGAAAGCAAAATAAGTCTTTCTCTATACTCAGCTATTATGTCTCGGGTCCTGCTTTCAAATCAGTAACATAATTCAGACTACATGAGCACACTTTTAACAATTTATCCAATTTCAACATTTTCTGAAGTTTTCTAAATTTTTTTTTTTTTTTTTATCTCATAACCCTGGGGACGTGGATTCTCTTTAAACCCTACATTTCTCAACTCTTTGGAGGACTCAGTAAATGGGGTAGGGCAAACCCTAGATTTCAAATATTTTCCTGGAAAAGCAAGCAATTTTCCTAGAAAAGCAAGCATCGTTTTTGAATCTCCCTTCCATTTGGTTATCACTTGAATGCTGGATTTCACAAAAGCATTTGTTTTACTACTTCCTTTCAGAATCTTTTTGACATGAAAAAAATTGGAGAAATTTCTGTAGTATCATTATTATTATTATCCTTCTTAAATATTAATTTTTTTATCTCTCTTTGCCTAAGATAGAAAAGTACCTACCAAGCTATTTTAAGGCTGGAGAAATTCCTGTGTATGTACAAAGAAATACGAAGCCAAACATAATCGTTCTGACTGCAAAAAGCCCACTGTGATGTGATGGTGCCTCTTCCTCAGAGCAGAACTGCAGAGCCAGTAGCCTGTGAGAAATGTTGCTGACTGCAGAACTGATTTGCCTGATTTTTCTTTTCTCCTACCTTGAAGTTGTTTGTTCCAAGTCCTCGGTAATTGTGGAGCCTGCAAGATCTTCTTAGCTGATGTTACATTTTCTGATAGTGATTCATTAAAAATTGATCATTTATTTTAGCAGGCTCTACTACTTTCCTGCTGGGGCTATTTATGCAGAACCAGATTTTAACATCTCTTATTTATCCATAAATGGTATTGACCTGGTAAAATCCATGCTATTTTCAGTAAAGTTTGTGCTATTTGGAAATAAGATAGAACTTTCCAAACTTCAGAGAGCTTTTCCACCCCAGCTGGTGCAGAAGTAAGGCCACAACAAGCTAGAAACATATCCAAAGTTGCTTTTTCTGCCTCAATCCTGACCGAGGCTGCTACTAAATGCTACTGATGCTGTTTTTCCACACTAAATTTTCCCAGCTGTCGAAAGGTTGTGCTTCTTGCAATTCTGTTTATGGGTTAATAAGATCCACAGTCTCAACAGACTCAGCAGTTTCTATCCCGTTGCATCGTTTTTGAACTCTACCAACATCCAGAAATGACACATGCCTAACAAGAGCCAAAAATGAGGTAGATGCCCTAAACCCCTGGCTGCTCTGAAATCTGGCAGTTTTATTACATCCATGTGGAACTGGGCTATTGTGGGGGGGAAAAAATATTTAGGTTTAGCTGTGGCAGAGAGAAAGTACTGGCAGAATCTGGCGAGCAGCATCCACTGAAAGGGAAACTCTACTCCAGGACTGTGTATCATTTTGCATTCAACAGCCATTTGACCAAATACTTTGGATCACAAGGTCTTCTTGACCCTTGAATGTCTTACTAGCTAGCTTATATCAACATAGACCCTCAGCCCAGTTTGCCTTGTAAGAAGATTGCAGTTGTATCATCCCCTTGGATGGTTCCCATCTGTCTGGATCATTTCCAAGACAGGTGTTAATCCCTGTTCAACACTTCAGGCCCTCTACCCCATGCTCTAGATCTGTTCTAATAGCCAAGTACCCTTAAGCAAGCCCAGAAATTACCATACCAAAGCTTCAGATGCATAAGGTACCTTCATCCTGCCCCAAGTGTGTGCACACAGGAAAATGTTGGCTATTTGATGAACTGATTAAAGTTTTATAGCTCTTAGAGCACATAGCAGTCTTTTGAGGAAAATCCTGGATCAGAAACCCTTCTCTATCCTCAGTAATCTGTGTATTATTCTCTCTCATTACTTGGCATCGATTCATTTCCATTTCATGCTGCAGCATTGGGTCACCAGTGGGTGCCTGATATTACAATACATTATTTAGCTGTCTCCTGGCTCTCATTGGTATTCAGTGGCATCTCTTAGCATGGTTGACTCCCCTCTGTCTATTTATTTAATGATGCTCCCTTTATTTTTTTTCTCAATAATGTCAACATCTTACTGGCCCATTAGTTGGTCACATTCTGCCTGAATGCAAAATTAATTCTTCTGTTTTTTATTTATTTTTTTTCTTTTTTTCCCCCTCTTCCGCCTTACTATCTATAAAACGTCATCAGGATCTGTCAATGTCTCCTCTGAATTTGAGTGATATAAATCCTGTTCATGGGATAGACCTGTGTGGCTTTACATATGAAAATGGAGAACTGAGAGATCTCTTTTGCTATGGCATGCTGCTCTTTAGTGAACCATTCCAAGTATTTGGGGGATTTTGCAAGAGAATATTTACCTAGTTGGAGTCCCATGCCAGCCTAATATACTAGGATTACATTGCTGCCCGTGTGCTCTGTTCAGCTACATATTATTTGACTAACATTATCAAGTTACAGATTTCTCTGTCCACAAGTAAGTGCCCTGCAGCTTGGACTTAATATCCTGACCGGAGTCCTAGGCAATATTTTAATGCTGGCAAGAATATTTTTCTCTTTCCAAAGCCCTCAGAATCCCAGATACTTGTCTCTAAGAATTTGTAAGGAAAACAGCAAGTAGTTCTCACTATCTAGTGACAAGTGAGAAACAGTAGCAAACAGCAAGACAACTGCAGTGGTCCTGTTCAGATCCAGTGTAGATGTGAGCTGGGATTGTGTGTGTGGACCCTCAAGTAACGTGTGTCCTCCAACTGCCTCCTTACACAGCCCTTGTCTTTCTCAAAGACCTGTCCCTCTGAAGAAGGACTGAGCCACATCTCTCTGGGCATGACCCGCTTGCTGTTTCTCACTAGCTGTGATGGGCGTTCAATATTTTAAAATGCCAAAGAACATATATCAGCTTCAGAGGGAAAGAATTCTTTCCCCAGTATTTCTAGTCTTGTAAAAGTGGTGTTTCAAGGGACTGAAAAGCTCTTCTGCTAAATTTCAAATTGACTTTTAACAATGGAGACGTCATCCTCTGTGGTCAAAAAAATGAGCACTGAGACTCCTCTCACTAGACTTCTTTCTCCACCTCAGCTGTGTCCTTTAAGGGTGTCTCTCTTTCAACTGGACATTCCTGAAACGCATGAGGGATGCAGAATAACTTCTGATTTCTCTTTGTCTTCCTGTTCCAGACTCTGAGCAATAATGGCCATATTTCTACTTTAGCTCTGCATCAATAGAAAATGCTGTGAACTCCATCTATTCCTCCTATGTCCTCTGGATTCACAACAGTATAACAGAAGACAGCTGATCTGTGCTCTGTAGAGCTTTCTATGCTCTGTCGGGACACACTGTTCTGCATGGGTGTCTTCAGTCTGTGAGAGTACAGCAACACCTTCACTTCAGCGCTCTGGTAACACCATTTAACAGCCTCTACAGGCTTCCTAAATCTCATAAAAGGTGAAGCTTGCCAGCAATCTGATCTGATCTTTTTAGGAATACTAAGAGTCCTTAATTTCTTTTTTATTTTCCAGGTCATCAAACATATGGTGCTCAGCTTCATTATCACTAATCAGAATGGTAATGAGGTTGTATTGTCCAGAATGATAATCTCTGCCTACTCCATTCAAAATTAGGCTCCTCTTCTTTCTGGAAAGACAACAATCAGGGAGAGCTATGCAGGCATTCATGCTCAAGGTCTAGCCTCATAGGCAATGCTGTTCTTGTTTCCCGTGTTAAGACTGGCATCAGATGCATGCCCATCACTGCTTTGGCTGGTGAAATTCAGACTCATTTCTCTTGCAAGAGTGATATCTTGACTGATGTGATATCTTGATTAACACATCTTCCAGAGCTGCGGTCAGTCATGCTTTGGAGATGCTGAGGGAGAACAAGGAACTCCACCATTGTTAGAGAACTCCTTGTTTCATTTCTGTCTTGTTTGATTGAATTCACATCACAGCCAAAGTTTCCTTTGTGCCTTTCTTCACCCAAGATTTAGCACCAATGTTTCTTCCCCAGGAAAACACTCTTTTTCAATGGCTTTTTTTTTTTTTCTTTTTTTTTTTTTTTTTATAAACAAGGTTGATCTTTAAAGTGCCTCACAATCTCTTTTCTAATTCTTAAATTGTTTAGTGCTTCTCTTCTTCACTCCGTTCAAATTTCCAATATGTTTTTAAAAAGCCATTGGCACCAGAGTTGCACAAGCCTCTGTCATTTGTCTCACCAGTCTCATAGTTGGGAGTAAAACTCCTGTTTTCTTCTGTATAGCTGAACTGGATATATCCCTAGTGTTTAATTCAAATACTTCCTGTGATAGAAAATCTATCAGGCCCTAATGGAAGATGTTCCCATGGTTAATTACTCTCCTTAGTTTGAGGGAAAAAAAAAAAAAATTACTTCCCATACTTAGCTTGGATTGATCCAGTCTCAGCTTTCAGTTATTTGTTCTTTTCCTGTCTTTGTGTGCTAGATTAAATAGTTCTTTTTTTAATAGAAATGAAGCAAATACTTTAGTCCCCTCTTAACCTTCTCCCAGATAAATCAAATAAACTAAGGGTCTTTGGTCTCTTACTGCAAGGCAAGCTTTCCTCAAGAAGGTTAGAGCAGTCTGTTAGGGTCCACATTAGAGATAAGCAGGAAAAAAATATTTACATCCTTAGCCCAATTTCTGGAAACCCAAAATAGGTTGACTGTGAGACAGGAAACTTGAAGAGATAGGGAGCTTGCAGGAATTGGTTTGTCATTCAGATTGGGCACTTAAATACATTTCCTCTCTCCTATCCTCATGATTCAAATTAACACGAACCTAATGGAAAAATTAATCAAAAGCTATTTCATCTATCTCCTTCACAGAAAGACAGGTGAACATTAAACTACATTAAACATTACTTTTTTATGAGCAAATTGAGATTCTGTACAAATACGACTAATTAAGGATTATTGAGGCCAGCAAATTATATGAATATGTGCAGGAAGGTCGATTTGAATTGAGATGCTACAAAATTGGAGTAGGGAAAAAGTAAACTTTTCAATTCTACAAAAAAATCCATTTGGACAAATTAGTGCTGCATTTTATGTGTAAAAAAAGGCATTTACTGTTAATGAAATGATACATGTGCTGGAAAACAGGACTGAGTGACTAAAATAGAAAGGTCTTGAGATGTAATACTTGGCAAGGGTGGAAAAAGGGAGGAAGTGGGGCACCAGGAATATCTGGTAGGAAGGACTCTGCTTTAAGGAAAAAGGAGGAGAAAAAAAAAATAGTAGAGCAGTAGGCTTACACCCAAAGGACCCGTCTTCTACTCCATTCTTGGCCTCTCATGCTTCCTGCTCTTCCCTCTCTCTCCCCTTTCTCTCCATTTTTCAGTGTGTTGCTAACAAGGCTCTGATCCTAATGAGCCATTGTTCCACAGACCAGCAAATAAGTGACAATCCTTGCCTGGAGATTTTGCCAACCTAAGTGCATTTACTTGTCCAAAATGACAGTATTGGAGGCTAGATTAATAAGAATTTACTCACAGGAGCAGAGTCCCGTTGAATAAAGTTAGCATAATTTATCCCTTAAATCCTAGGAGATTTGGGGGATTCTTGAATTATGCAAGTATGGCTGAATGAATTTCACTGTTTTAGTGACCGCCAAGCAAGGACAAAAAAATGTTACTTTCTGTCTAAAGCAGTTTCTGTAAAAAGATAAAGTTTCTTGACATAGAATAAGGAAGGCAGTGTTGTTTCAGAAGCTGTTTATGGAACTTACATTTGCAAGTTTTTCTGTTGCTATAAAATATTGATAGGATAAATTCAGTGTCTCCATTCCCCTCTGGAACTGACCTCCTCTGGGAATGGGCTGCTGATGCACTTAGTATTTAGATCACTGCAAAAAACTACCTGCAGCAAAAGCTGCACCAGGAAAATAGGAACATGTTATTAGGTTCTTGTCACAGGGCTTGCTTCATTGCTCTTTCAAGGCAGGCTAACAAATGCCAGGCAGCCAAAAATCCTTCTGAATTCACTCTGCCTTTTCTTTTCTTCCACGCCTTACATTTCTGCTTTACATTTCTGCTCTTAAACCACTTGTTTTTGGAGGTTAGAGGAAACCAACCCAGCACCTGGTTACCTGATAGTTGTCTAGTGGGGAATTTTTCTATTTATTTGAAATATCTAGCCCATGTCATACAATTGCTTGACTGCAATGGATGGGAATGGGATGGGAAATCTCTGTTAGCTTATACAATTAAGGAGACTATTTTAGGAACAGACAATTTCAGGTAAATTAGGGGATGGTGCTTATGAGGAAGGGAGAAGAAGCCACTGAGTGACTATTTGAACAACTGTGACTCACTTGTGCCATAATTCATGAAAGCAAAGACAGTGTCTTTGGGATGTACTGTGTAAGAACAAAACAAAAAAGGATACAGAAATTCATTGAAAAGGTAGTTTGTCTGGCCATTAGGTGCCACCCTTTTGCCATGTTTCCAGCAGCCAGTGCTGCAAGTGGTTGTTTCCTCCTGCTTTGCTTTCCAAGCCTGAGGATGATGTACAGAGATGGCCACACCAGTAGCAAGGGGGCTGTAGATTTGTAGGACTGTACTGGAATAGCAATAAAATGCAAATGTGAACTAATTCATCTAATTACCTTTGACAGAGAGAAGGACATTTGATAAAGTTTATGCAAGGAAGGCTAATCAGGCACAAACTCTTTTATTTTGGGTGAGCCAAGCATAATTGTTTCCTCAGTCTTCAGGTTTTATTCACATGGGAACTATACAACATTTACTGATCAAGAACCTTTCACTTCATCCAATTCCTGATTAATTTGAACCTCTACTTTAATATGATTGAAAATTCAGGAACCAAAACCCTTGCATTCAGAATAATAACTACCAATACATTTTGTTCAGTTTAAACATCTTTAGGAAGGACTTGTGAGATAATTCAATCAGCTCTAGGGTGTCTCTGTTTAATTTGTGTAGAGGCTGATATTTCAGCACTGTAGAAAATAAAGCATTCCAAGAACGATGCAAGAAAACAAGGAGAGATGAACAATCGAGTTATTCATATTTCTGTCTGTGCTACTGACCTGTCAAATGAATTTGGCAAATTATTTGCTTCCTTATGGTGCTGTGAGTATCTTACAAACTAGAGAAGAGTCAAAGAGACCTGGCTGCAAAACAGCATGCTGAGTCCAATGGCACCCCTAGGCAGAATCGACGGAGTAGCCCCAAAGTAGGACATTGGTGATGCACCCCTTGCTCAGCTAGCAGTATCACCCTGCTGCTTCTGCAGCTCTTCTTCCTCAAGCACAGTACATGCAGAAGGCACATCTTTCCTCTGCAGCTTTGTCTGCATGACCATGCAAGGTTGTGCAAGGCCGTATCACCCCAGAGGCCCAGCTGTGGTTGAGACTTCTCTGGCTTATTGAATCAAAACATCTGTGTGGTAAGAGAGCAGTCCTGTCCCATGGTGATGTGGAGTAGGGCCTCCATCCAAGGAATGCATTTAAAAACAATTTTGCAAGGATGAAAGGATATCTCAGTTAACCAAGATGTGTGCAGTTGCTTGTTTCTGGATACTGCTTGTGTATTATAGTCAAAACAGATTCTGGAAGTGACACATCATAACCCCTGGGACTTCACTGGACCTTAAAGAAAGCATTTGTTTGGAAAGGGGACTTAACTGTAGTTTCTTTATATGTAGTACTGAAGGAGATCATCCAGGCACTGTGCTACATCATGGAGATGCCGTCAGGAGACATATGCCCAGCTGCTGGTATCAAAGCAAGAAGCCTGGTTGCTCCTGGATAGTCAATAGTGAGAGGCAGGATCCTCACTGCTGTCTGCTTCCCTCTGAAGGTTCCTACTTGCCTCCACTGACTGCCGAGGGAGCCCGGACTCCTAAACTAAACAGAGCCAAAACTGCTTGGGAAGCGTTTAAATAACACAATCCTTGATATAATCCATTGATATCACATGCCCATGAGAAACTCGGAACATGTTCAGCTAAGGTGAGATCTCCCCCTTTTTCCTGATGGGACTCCTGGTATGCTTATCTGGTCAAACTGCTTCCTCACAGTCTATTCCCATGCTGGCCTGCCAGGTCTGTGAACTGCTATCTACTCCTTTTGGTCTTTCTTTTTTCTTATTTACCTGGCTAGTACTCCACTTGTGGACTGTGTTATATTAGCAGTACGTGAATTTCTGCTCTGAATCTCTTGACCTCTCCTCTATCTCAGCCAAGACAAACTAGTTTGCACCTTTCTGGCAATGAAGTCTGTATGTGACATGTTCCACCTACTTTTCAACTCTAAAACTGTAACAAAGGTAAATATATGCTTGGCTATGCCTTGAAAGAACAGCAGTGGCTTTTCATATCATATCCTCATCATAATGGTACAATCAAGAATAATGGCTTACATGGAAAGAGCAGTAGCATTAATTTTCTTCTGGAGCATTTAGAAGATTTGTATCAAATTTCCATCTCAGTTCCACGGAAGTTACCAGATTAGTACTAATTAGAGACTATATTTTAGATTTAAAACAAAGTCTCTTATAGATTGCAGATATAACCCTCCCTGACCTTTTCTTCAGATTATGATTCTGTTTGTTGTTGCTGCAGTCAGCAAATGGAAAGTCCCTGTTTTCTGCTTTGTACCTTGCTAGGAGAAGAATTGTCAGCCTAAGAATAATTGAAGAGACTGGTGGAAAGGGGTTTATATGTATGTGTGTGTGTATATATATATACATAGATATATATACATATTTACATATATATACATATTTACATATATATACATATTTACATATATATACATATGTACATATATATACATATGTACATATATATACATATGTACATATATATACATATGTACATATATATACATATTTATATATATATATAAATATCTATGTATAAGGGACCCAGAACCTTCGGTGACCTCCCCCAGGTGACAAAAGGCCTCTGCTTGAGGTCATTCATTTTTACCTCTACTTGTTTGCTTCAGAGCCCACCTATCTTGAATAATTCATGAGCTTCCTTGCACCAAGGAACCCACTGTAATGAGTTTGGACGGCAACCAGGGTTCAATCAGCTTCAAACTGCTGAAGTGCAAGCACAGGGCACCGCATGCCAAGCTGGGCCTCCGGCATTTACCTGGACCACGATATTGATCTTCGGCAGCTGTGGGAAGGGAGGACAGGATAGGCTAGCAGGAGGCTCTCAGACCCATTCCGGTGGTTCTGTTTCTTTACAGGAGTGGGAATATGTCTATTTGCTCATCTGCTAAGGGTTTCCCATTCATGATGCTCTTCCTAAAAATAAGAGAAGCTCAGGTTTGTGCTTTCTTTTGTGACAGATTTCTAGTTGCAAGTGAGAGGGAGCTGGATGTCTCAGAGGTTCCTGCTGCAGCCTCTGTGTGTTACAGCCTAAGAAGAAGATTTTGGAAAAGGTCCAGGAACCAGCCCCCCGCTGTCCTACTATCAAGAGCCTCCTTTCTGAGAGGAACTCGTGTGGAACAGGATTCACAAGTCCATTCCATGCTAGCTGGTATTTATTAAGCTCACTTATAAAAAGAGAAAAATCAGCTTTGCAGATATGCTCCGCTAAGTTCCGATGACTTTGGTGTTGGTTTTCCATTCCATTGGCAAGCACATATTTACTTTTTTGCAACACTTAATGTACATTTTTTCTGTCTTCTTCTCTGCATCTGTGTGAAGTGGCAAGAAGCAATTTTCTGTTTGAATTGCTTCTGTGGAACCCCACATTTAAAGCCAGCTGCGTCTTTGAAAGACGTAAAGGGTCATCTTAAGGATGCAGTTGTACCATGAGTCTTTCAGTATGTTTTTTTTATATATAAAAATACATATATATATATATACACACACACATATATATACCATATACACACACACACAACTTGCAGGAAAGAAGAAAATAAATTAGTTTGATTTTAAGCAGTTCTTAATTCTTTATTATGGAGAACTTCCTTTGAAACAGGCTTACAGAGGCTTTTGACAGGAGATTACTAAATGCTGGTGTATTGGTACCTGCTATAAAACAAGGAAAGGACTTGATGACCTCTTGAAGTCTCTTCCCACTTTCTCCTTATATCTTGATCTCCATGTCTGGCTAATTAAGCAATGCTTCAGTGGCCTCAGGGAGGCTGTAAAGACATAGGTCTGCTGAGTGTGAATTAGTCTTGTAACCATTTGTGCTGCCTAGACAAGGTTTATATTTACCTTCAAGACGTGGTGATCCTCTTTAATCATCTTTCAGTAAGATAGTGTTCTTCCCCTTGCAAGTAATATGTGCTCAGGTAGGACTGGCAAACCTGGGAAATTATTTGTTCTTGGAATATTTGTTTTAGTTGCAAAACGAGCTCTAAAAAATAAGGCTAATGACTACAAAGCTCAATTTTGGTTTATCCTATTTTGAAAGTTGGTTGAAATATTTGATCTTTTCCATAATGTAAAGTAAATATTCAAAAGAAAAGCCATATCACACTGCTGTTGGAGCAGCTGAAGTGTTCCTTCTTGATGTTTTTGGAATGGAAGAGACATCTTAGGAAGGTGTTTCTAGGATGATCTCTGTTTTCCTTTAATGAAAAATCGTTAGTGAGCAAATAAATGTTCACAAGAGGTCTGGACTTTAATGAAATGGCATTTTTTCAGATAGAAAAGTTTTAGAGAAATTTACTGCTGCCTTTTTGGCAATTAAACAGCATACTCTTTCTGTGCAGTGAATGGTATGCCCTTAATCCTGCCTGTATGGTTTGATCAGAGCATCCTGGTGTTTGATCTCACACAGCATCCCAGAACACATCACTCTGCCTCCTGCTCTGTGCTTCATTCCCAGGAGTGTTTTGCTGAACTGTCTAATCTTTCCCAAATTTCACTGGTGCAAAGAATTTCATGCTAGCCTGTGAAAATAGAAGTGAGTTGCATGTTTAGACTTCATTTGGCTGCAGTCTCAGTGCTGGCAGAAAACTGCCCCTCATGGGGCCTGTTGATTGTTGAAAACATAACTAAGTTGTTAAGGCAGTTGAAGCTCCAGGTGTGAGCACTGCTTATGTTTCTGAAAATACTGGGTAGAAGTTACAGACCTGCATGCCCCTATGGGAGGAGCAGATTTGGGTCTTTATCTTACTCTTTCTATGGGTGAGCAAAGAGAAGAGCTTAGTGAAAAAGGCCAACTGAGCCCTAGAGGGCAAAGCAAAAAAAGATGCCATCAGAGGAGGTCACCAGTGAGCAGGAGCTGCCAATGGATGAGGTCCCTTTGGGTGAGGGTTTGTTCGATGTCTTGCTTGTTTTCACTCCACCGTGAAATTATTTGGAAGCGATGGTCTTCACAGCATCACTGAGTATCGTTTCCCCAGGGCTGCTGTGAGAGGGATGAAGGGAGCCGCGTGCACTGAGGCCACGGCTCATCAGCGGGCTCCCGGGGCCGGGCAGATTGCGATGCACTCCCTGGCTGAGCACGGCCGGCCACAAGTGACATGCGTGGTCACCATCCAAAATTAGCCTTCTCCCTGCTGGCTGGAGCTCACCTTGAATTTGTTGCAAGCATTATATTCTGTCTTCCTTCACCTGATGTTCCCAGAGAATAGCAATGCAAAAATTCCCTGGCTTGCAAATCACCGAGCAGCTTCTTTACTGATACAAGCATGGTCAAAAAGCATAGGGTTTGTTACGTTTTCAAATATTTGTTTTGCCCGGAAGTCAGGTCTATGTATGGGCCAGATAAAAATGCCTCTCTGATACTCAGCCTGCAGACGCAGATCCCTATGGCTGGAGCAGACCTACATTTTAGGGTTTCTGCTGAAGGTGGCACTACTGTTCCTTTACTTCTAACCATCCCAAATCTGAAGTGATGAGTTATTTGCTATGGTCCAAAGGGCAGCAGAAAAGCCTGACCAAATTTAACTAAACCAGAAGGGCACAGAAAGGATTTTGAACAAAATGTGAGTGACTTGCTTGCCCTGCCCATCCCTTCTCAATTACTGAGAGCAAATAACTTGCATGTAATGGCTATGGGGGGAGAGGCATGGAGAGGAATCAGAAAAGTCCTTTTGGCAAAACCTGTGAGATTTAGACAGAAAAAAGATGAATCTCACAGTGTTTGCAGAAACCCTGTGTGTGCCTTGGACCTTCACAGCTGGCCTTGCAGCTGACCCTGAGCAGCAGCAGCCTGACGTTGCTTTTAATGCTCACACTTTCCAGTTTGTCCCTTATAATGCTTGCCAGCAGGTTTGTCCTAACTTCTGTAATGCTACGATGAGAATGAGTGCACTTGCACCGGACTGATGCTCTGGAGGTGTGATGCAGAAGGTTGTTAGAACCCATTGCTTGGGTTACTACATGTCTGGGTGATGTCTATAGGATGGTCAAGGGCAGTTTTCCACAGCCAGTTTGAAAAGTGCTTAATTCTGTTTCTTAAAATCTGTCCAAGTGAAGCTTTGTTTTTCCTTTTATCAGTGTTGGGGAAGAAGTCATTAGTAGCTGTAGAAGAAAATGCAGTTATCAAATATGTATTCAAATTGGAGCAGGGAGGCTGTTGGACCTCTGCTTCTCATCCCAGAGAAGTTGTGAAGGAAATACTGTGTTTGGGCTGGTTCCACATATCCAGGACAGTATAACAAATCATAAAGAGTTCAAGAAAGAAAAAAATACAAATTGGAAGCCTCTATGCAAGGGACTAAAGCTAAAAATACTTACTTTATCCAAGGGAAGGTGAAGAGGTGACTCAGTCACAGCCTATAAGTAGCAACAGCAGGCAGAGTAGTTTTTTAATCTAAGAGAAAGAGCATAAGTAAATTTCAAGGGCTGTAAGTTGAAGCTAGATAAATCCAAATGGGAAATGAGACACGTGAAACCCTATTCAGTAGTTACCCTAGGCAGGTAACAGGAGGGCACAAGCAAAACGGACTTCTCTCTCATGTGCAACACTATGTGCACTAATCTAAAAAGCCCATAAAAATCTTCCTGCAATTTAGCTTGACTCCATGCAGTACAGGAAGAGTAAATAGAGGGAAAAGTGTATGGATTGAGTTGATGGAAATTTACTTTAGACTGATTGAAACTGAGGTGACATAAAGATGGATTTTTTTTTTCTCACCACTGCTAGCTTAAGGAAATGAAGTCTTTCATGATCATCCCATTCTTTTATTAATTTTAATATAAAGAACACAAAATATTGTGGCTGTGAAAGAGTTGAATATGAAGCAGGAATAAAATATGTACATAAAGCGGGATAACTGACGGGTTTAATGCATTTTCAATTTATATGTTGAGCACAGACACAGTTCCCCCTGAATAAACCAAACACCCAGCCACAGATCATAACATGGGAAGTGTAAAATCAAACCCATGTGGAGTGTTTGAGCCGGAGGAAGAGGGGGAAGCTTCGTGGCCGAGGGTGGGAGATGCCGGCTGCTGTGGTGGCCCTTCAGCCCATTGCCGCAGCAGATTATCTGACCTGCTCTGCAGCTACCAGGCAGAAACTCTTGGTCTTTGTGCTGCTCTACAGCAAGTCCGTAGCGCCGCCATCAGCAACAACTCGCATGTTGGGGTCAAACTGGGGAAATCCAGCAGCTCCCAGCTGCTCGGTGGCCTTCCAGGCTATTTCAAAGGTGGTTCAGTATTGCACCAGGCTCAGCTCAGAGCCGGCTGACTTCAGGCACACCAGGGCCACAGAGCTGCCCTCACCACCCTGTGCTGCACGTGCTTCACCCAGCTGCAGAGAGGGAGGGCTTTGGCTTGCTGGGGCACAGCAAATGACCCAGGAAGAGAGGGGGCGCGAGGGAAAGAAACAGCAAAAGGAAAAGAGAAGAGGAAAAAGAAGGACGGGAAGGAAAAGGAAAGAAGAGGGAAAGGAAGCAGAAAAAAGAGGGAGAGGAGAAGCTGCATGCAGAGCACTAGAGGAAGGGAGGAAGCAAAGAAGTCACTGTGCTCCTGGCAATAGCCTGCCAGACTCCCAGGACACCCAGCCGTGCGCGACACCCTCAGTAACCACCGGGGCCACCAGGCCGTGCAGCTCCTGGCGCCCTGGAGAGGGACTCACACTGGCTTTGCGGGGGCCTCTCCTCTGCCAAGGCTTTGTTGGAAGTTGCTTAGCTGCACAATGCAGTGAAACCTCATTAGGAATAAGACCAGCTCTCCATAAAGGATAAGTTCTGATGAGTGGGTCTTTTCTCTTCTGCTTGAGCTACTGAAAGGGCTTCTTGAATTAATTTGATCTGGGCAGCAACAGAAGACAAATCAGGCTGCTCTCCTTTCCCACATGGCTGTTTATAAGGATTTCAGTTTTCTGCCTGTGTTTTTCAGCACAGAATTAGCAAATACTTACCAGACACCAGCAGGACCCTCTGCAGCTGCTCTCCCTTCCTGCTAGATCCCTGTTTTCTCACGTGCCTTTTTTAGCCAGTCCTGCACAGCGTCAGCTCTCTCCTTGGGCTAGAAGGAACCTTGCGGGCCCCACAGCAGCTGCTCCCTTGCTAGAGGTGCCTATAACATCCTGAGAAGCTAAGGTTGTTCCACGCTTAGAGAAATACATATCTAAGGAAAATGGACTCAGGATTCCCCAAGGCTTCCCAGGAATTTCCCAATCTAGAACCTCTCTAAGGCTCCCGTTGAGTTTCTAGCAATATCTCAGTTTAGATCCTTTCTGCCAGCTGGTTTATAGGAATTTCCTACAGCTTTCCAAGGATAGCTCTATCCAGAACTTCTCTAGGGCCTTTTCCGCAGCTTCTAAGAGCTGCTTTCCAGGAAATCTGTGAGTTAGAAGGTTTGGGGGAATTTCCTCAGCTTTTTGGGCATTTCTCATTCTCTATTTTTAGGAGTTCACCCACTGCTTCCTAGGAAGTCCTCAGGCTAGAAGCTTTTTTCTAGGCAGTTTCCTGCTACTTTTTAGGATTTTATTTCTAGTGGCTTTCTAGGATTTTTTTTCCAGGGACCTTTTCAAGCACTTTTCTCCTCCTGGGGGGGGGGGGGGGGGGGGGGGGGGGGGGGGGGGGGGGGG